>PQWD01006781.1:0-58210 GCA_019425675.1 Leucinodes orbonalis | reverse complement strand
ACTTGCAAGTTCACAAGTTCTAGATTTATCTTCACATTATTGCTTTGGGCAGAAAGGTTCTCGAGTGGCATCCACGTAACGGTAAACGAAGCTTGGACCGAGCCCGAACCAGATGGACTGATGACGGGTAATGTGGCGGGTAACAGATGTATGTCAACTGCAATGTATCGATCCGCATGGAAATTACCAGGGAAGGCCTTCATTTAGTAGTGGATATTTTAGGTAGTGACAATGAGTATATTGCTTCACCTATAAGTGGCGGAGCAAGCAGGAGAGCCCATATTCATTAAAAAAGTTTTTATGGGTAAACTCCGCCAGGCACTACAAAATATGTAAGTGTTCTCTAGTATGACAACAAACTGTTCCTCACACGATTTGTTAACTACACAACTGGAGCACGAATAACCAAGCAGCAGACGAGATCTACACCTAATTCGTTGTCCTTAGTTAACGGTTGGGAAAAGACCACAGATTTCCCAATACAGGAGATGGGGCAAGCCGCGTTTTTAAGTGCGACAAATGTAAGCCCAATGAGCATACACTGGCTGCCAGTTTACGCTCTGTGAGACGAGACAAGACGCACGAATATTAGAAGAAATTACCGTTTTTTCCCAAAATGCCATCCTGTGCAATTGTAACATGCCATCATCGCAATGAATCAGTAAATTTACCAAGAAATTAACTTTTCACAGGTAAGAACCGAAAAGAAATTGCGACACTGGGACTGCCTATAAACTTGGCGGCTTGTCCAGTCTAATTTTATATTCGGATGTCTGTGGAAAAGACCATCAACATTCCCGACGATCTGTCGAGTCACAACCGTCAGGACCTTTAGGGTTGGCACGCACGGATTTTCAGAAAAAATCGTCTGTTAGACTGTTACCCTCCTACCGGGAGGGCTGAAGTTCAAACCTGCGCACGCCTGCGAAGAGATTCAAAGGTNTATTTAATATTAATCCATCCGATACCATTATTAATGAAACTATCATGAAGAATTTTGTTCAGTGATACCATCACTGTAATTTTGCTACTGATCTTCCACATATGAATAACAAGTTGAGCAGACATTATGAATATGTTAAAGTTTCATCATCAGCTCATTAAACGTCCCACCGAGGGGCGCAAGTCTACCCGTACGCGGGTGTACAGGCCTTAGTCGTCCACGCGGACCCAGTGCGGGTTGGACGAGTTCACGCACAACCATTGAATCTCTTCGCAGGCGTGCGCAGGTTTCTTCACGATGTTTTCCTTCACCGTAAGAGCATCGGATAAAGTACATATATTTTTCGAAAATTCGAAACACATTGGTACGTGGCGCGGTTTGAACCTCAGCCCTCCCCGGTAGGAGGGCGACAGTCCACACCATTAAGCCACCGATTTAAGTTGAGCTCCCATGATATTAAACGAATCATCAAAATCTCACATACGCTTTTACAATATCATAACTCTGTCAACCCTAACGACCAACGCATTCGCTTCTCGAGTACTACTCAAATGCAACGCGCGCGACTTGAGTAGAGTTTTGCCCCCGATGTCTTTACAGCACTTGAGTGCATCCGCGCATACTCTTGCTTATTGTTTGAGATAATTGCTTAACCGACGTTTGCTCCGCTTTATTTCTGTGTAAACACTAAGAACACAAGGCTTCGGTGGCTCAATGGTATGGACTGATGCCTTCCGATCGGGAGGGCGCAGGTTCAAATCCCGCCATGTACCAATATGTTTTCGAATTTTCTGAATTGTATGTAAGTTTTCCGACGCTCTTACTAACATATAATAATTGGATTCTAAGACATGACACCTTTATGTTACAGGTTAGAAACTGCTCTGTACTCTCTTTACGGTATCAGTGCTGTATAAATCCGCGTGGGATATACTATATAATACAGATATTATCGCAACTTATACGAATCCAAAAATAAAGTATAAGATTTATTGCTATTACAGTACAATATAGGTAACACTTAACCTATACCGAGTCAATAAAAACAACAAACTTTACTCAATAGATTCCATGCCTTATCACTCCCATTAAAGTTTGCACATGAAGAGAAAAAAGGCAAAAAATACTTAACGTCAATAGATAAGCATAAAAATTAAATACCCAAAAGCCGTAGTATAAACACATTCAGTTCTCATACGGGACGCCCTTAATCGGGGTATGATAGGATAGTGGTATATATGAAAACAATCTGCCCAAATAGATATAAATATTGTCCCTTGTAATTGGAAAAGGATATGACTGGACGGCCCACGCTTATTCGTCGAGATAAAAACAACAGATCTGATTCGTTTTTGTTATATCTGTGACGTCACAAGAAAAAGATGGTTGTTTGGACGAGTTCTCGATGATGAAAATGTAATGGAAGTTTGTTATGCATTCGAGGGAGTGGAAACTATTTTTATATTTGGAAGGATTTTTGCCTCTTACAGCAAACAGCTAATCATTAAACCACGCCTATGTTTTAAAACGAAGACACCAGACTTGGCCTTAAGTTCATTATTCTGAATATACTAACTCGATACAAGAAGCCCAACGGAAGGGCGAGAATCTTCTTTCTTCATATCTAGAATCATCAGATCTAGTTCATACAGTCGCCATCACATATATATGAGCAGACAAGGTGACCAAATTCATCTAAACAGTTTAAAATATCAATAAGTTCTATAAGTTACCATTAATATCTAAACAACAACCGCTTCATTAATATCTGAGCAAGTGCTTGTCAATAACTTCTATACACACAACTTTTCAATAATATCTGAACACTCAAAATGTCAAGTGTAACTAAGGAGATAAGTGTGACATTTCTTGACTGCATGACATTAAAAGAACAAGATAAAATCAATCACTACTGTGGGCGTATAATGATTATTTTCATTTGATGTGACAAATTGTAAGAATAAGTCACATCAACAACTACGTCATCCGAGTATCCTCATTGAACCACTGCTCGGCTATCTGCGCAAGTGGGGATGGTCAGTCTCGGCTTTGGCTTACATCGGTTCAATTAAGAAAGACTCTGGATAATCGATTTGATACTGGATTAATTATTATTTAGAAACTGTTAATGACCTAGTGTAATAATTATTATTTAGTAAGTTCATCATCATCATCAGCCCATTATACGTCCCAATCTAGGGACTTGGGCCTACCCGTATAGTGCGTTAAGGCCTTCGTGGTCCTCCATTAGCTGACTTCACGCACAACCTTCGAATTTTTTCGCAGGTTTCGTCTTGATGTTTTCCTTTATCTAAATAGCGTCGGATATTTTTTTTATCTTCTATAGACAGGCATTTGAATGTCATCTCACCTGATGGTATGTGATGATGCAGTCGAAGATGGACCACGCCTGTCTAGAAACAGTCTTTTCACGCTTGCCATAAAAAGTGCCAGGTAGTAATGTTCTGGGAACACACAAGGAGGCAACGAGTTCCATTTCTTTGCAGTGCACATTAGAAACGAGGCACCAAAGCGGATTGTGCAGATATATGGAATGTCGACCACGTAAGAACAGAATGCTCGCCTGCGTCTTGTCTCCCGATGGTGAAAAAACCTCCTCGAATTAATTCGTGTTATACATTCGCACGCTCACCGAGATATAACCTGTATAAATCCAAGTGCAATCTACGACGATACTCCAGGCTTTGCAGTTAAGCATCAGCCAAAGTAGGGTCGCCTAAGGCGTATTATTTCACAGCTAGATTCCGGAAAGTCGAAGCAAGTTCAAATTTTTAAGCAAGTTTAGATAAACATCACCTCAAGAGGATACTGCTTGAAGGGACGCGTCCACACGTCTTCCATAGCCTCTTACCATATTCTCTTGATAAGACTGGATTTCTACCTCACTGCCCCTTGCATCCGGAAGATTTATGTCCGTCATCTGCGTAGCCAATAATACCGGGCATAAGCAGATCATTTATGTGCATCAAGAATTAGAGTTGCGGATAGGACCGAACCCTGAGGAACACTGGTGTCGATAGCCTGGTGGTCAGAACAGTAGCCATGAAAGACTATTTTACTAAGGAACTCAGGAAATTTGATACCCAGGTGCAAAGACCATCAAGAATACTGAATGAAGGAAGCTTGCTAATAAGGCTGACGTGCCAAATTCTGTCAAATGCCTTAGAGATATCGAAGAGACAGCAAGAGCTTCACCGTGTCTCTCGAAGGCCTCACTTCATAAGTGTGTGGCATCAGAAGGTCCCCAGTTGACTAGTGTCGGCGAAACGTACATATAAATAATTATAATTTCGAAAATTTGAAAAGACATTGGATTGGCAGGCATCGAACCTGCACCGTCCAGATTGGAGGGCAACAGTCCACACCAATGAGCCACTGGCGCAATGCTTGCTTGTATTATTTATTTCTAATTGCAGTAGATACTTAGTGATGACAAGAGTAAAATCTTCAAACTTTTGTAAACTGCCTGCGTCATCTCATTTTAATACATGTATTATCCAAAAAGATTTTAATTCAATTGATAGTTAAAAAGTCACAAAAATATCCGACTACAACTTTTCTTCGACAGTTTCGATATTTAAATCATTTTAGATACATTTGACGTTAGTGTTCAGATATTATCGAAAAGTTGTGTGTATAGAAGTTATTGACAGCACTTGCTCAGATATTAATGAAGCGGTTGTTGTTTAGATGTTAATGGTAACTTATACTGTATAGAAGTTATTGATATTTTGAACTGTTCAGATGTATTTGGTCACCTTGTCTGCTCATATATATCTGATGGCGACTGTACATTTACAATGCAAGCGATAGTACTCATCCGAGTAAAGACCATAGGACGCAGATAGGCTTCAGTAAGGAAAGGAATATGACTTTTTAGGGTCCTCTAACTGCCTTACCTCTGACATAGGTTCAGCGTCTCTTTGTATCAGCACGGAGGTTTCTGTGATAGCTTCAGATAATGCCAAAATTTGAATTAATGTTTGCTGTCGACGTTCCAACAAGAACAAGTAAGTCAGGTCTGGCTTAATTATTAAAAATGTGTGCAAAAACCCAATCACTCGAAACCATGTTCCCAACTTTAAAGTGATCCCGATTGACGCCCTCCCCTTTGCGGGGCGTTAATTTATCTCTTCAATCCAGCTTCGCCGAGTTAGCTCATCCTAATTTCGAACAATCCCCAGTTCCCAGTGGACGGAATGGAAAAATCCGAGAAACTTCCATCTTAAAAGTTAGTAACGAGACGGGAATTTCTACACTCCGGCACCAAACTATTGTCCGAACTTTAGATTTAAGCCTATAAAATTCTTATTGTCGCACTTGAAACTATCTTTTTGCTTTAAAATGATTAAATGCGATCATGCAAAGCTTTAATATTACATGACCTGCATCATATTACGTTTTAAATATAACGACGAAAATACAGAGGTGCTAATTTAAAAAAGATTTAATCATCATCATATTTTTTATCAGTCACACTATGTCCACTGCTGAACATAAGCCTCCCCTAATAATACACACACGGGTTTGAAGGTATCTGGATCCACCACCCACAATCTCCTCACCATACTTAGGTCTTGAGGATCATCTGCTTCTTTGTATTATGTGCTCTGACCATTGCCATTTCAGCTTGTCGTTGTGACTATGACGGTGCCTTAAATATTTCAAAAAATTATTATTTTACATGACGTTACATGAGTTCTGTCTTTTGTTCTAGGCCCGACAAATAACAACACACGAGCACAGTTAAATAAACTGACAAACTAATGAAAACACTATTAATTTAGAACTTTTGCACATAAGAATTGTCCTTCTTCTATTTAGAAGTAGAAAATTGAGTACGCACGTGTCACTTTATTCACTGACACTCTTGAGACCCCGGGAAGAGATTTACAATTATTCGCATAATGAAATCTGTTCCAAATTAAATCAATAAGAATTGTGGCTTTTATAAACTAGTATTTGAGATGAAAGGATGGTACGGTCATTCTGTTTTACAAAATTAACACAAACCGAAATCACAAAGATAAGACCGTCGTATCCAGCAACTGGAACAGACATTTATCGAAATTATGGCATCTCGAGTGGACATCCGAGATAGAATTTAATGAGCCGACGGGGATCACTGTCTTATGATTTCGGGACGAGATACGTTTCGGTAACACTCATCGGTTTTTACGGTTACGGCGTTCCGGTACCGCTACCCGACATTCGAATGTTTTTATCACCGATTGAGTTTTCCTGAATAGCTAGTCACTTTGACAAAATATACGTGAAATATATAGGCATAACGTGTACATGGTAGTTCATCATCATCATCAGCTCATTAAACGTCTCCACCGAGGGGCACGAGCCTATCCGTATAGGGTGATTAGGCCTTAGTCGTCCACGCGGGCCCAGTGCGGGTTGGATGACTTCACGCACATTCTTTGAATCTCTTCGCAGGCGTGCGCAGGTTTCCTCACGATGTTTTCCGTCACCGTAAGAGCGTCGGATAACGTAGATATAATTTCGAAAATACATTGGTACGTGTCGGGATTTGAACCTCAGCTCCTGACAGGAGGGCAACAGTCCACACTATTAAGCACCGACGTTATGGTAGTTGTCTAAATATTAATCTATTGCTCTTCAACCTATCGCAGTTCATTTTTTTAATTCGTTAGAAAAGTTATACTTGAAGTGAAACTATGAATGAATGCAAAGTTGGCTTGAGTACTAAAACTTACAAACTAGAACCCCTTCCATCCCGACGATAAAATCAGAATCTTTGCGATGATTTAAATTCCCAAGGGTTTTGAGATACTTACTAAATGAATAGCTGAAATTATGAATGATAATAAATGCATGTCAAACTTCACAAGGATCGTCTCGTCAAAATGAAATAATAATAAAAACATACTGGTAAAACCTAAGTAAACCTTCACCAAAAACTAAAATGCACAGAAGCTCGCTTCATATAAAAAGAATACGCTAATGCCCATTTGGACCTATTAAAGCTCGACATAAGTACAGTCATCCGTATAAATACCGCGCGCATAAATCCAAACACCGCACGGGCCCCTAAGTGGGGTTAATAAATAATCTGGCGAAAGATATGAACGCTGAGAACTTGGCAAGACAGCTGGCGTAAAAGTCCTTATACATATTTAAATGTAATGCCTCGATGAGCAAGACGGCTCCAAGTTTTCTTTCTTGAAGCGAGAAAACTATTTTGCGGCGATGTACATTTGCAGCGTAGTGTGGAGTTAAAAGTTGGATAAATATGGACGGGATATTTTTTCTGCACGAGTTTGTTTTGCACTTGAATTGGTAGATCTCATGTAATCAATGTTTATTTCCATTTCGCTTGCCTGATCAGGAGCAATATTCAATGGAAATAATAACTTACTGCGTTACGTTACCGCGGATACTCGACATGACTGTTGTAAAGTCACTTGTACCTAGTATTAATTTCACTAACTACAGGACCCACTAAACGAAACACAAAAGTTCATAACACTGCTGTGCAGTACCCACTATTGTGTGGGATGATTAAACAATTTTAAATGGTATGTCACTGGTTTATCCGGTCATCATAATCGATTCGTACGAAATCATCAAAATAATTATTATAACTGCTGAACTAACCCTAGCGATTAGGAGTGAAATTAATGACTTCTATTTGGTGTACAGTTTTTTAACAAATTTGCGATTTGTTACTATTTTCGCGCGCGACTTGTCCGCGTAGAATAGTAACTATGGACAAATGCTAACTTAACCGGACTTCGTATATATACACAGTGCTTCAAAAAGTTCCGGGACAAAATTTTTTACGAAAGGAGAAAAGAGCTAGGAAAAAAGTTTTTATTTAATTTTCAACATAGTCCCCCCCTTCTCTACACAAATTTTACAGCGTCGTACAGTCGTTGGAAGGCCCGCGAAAATTCTTCTTCGGAAATGGCCTTGAGTGTGCGGTCACTCCTCGTTTTATGGCCTCTACATCCTGAAAACGCTCGCTCTTCATGGCAATTTTAATCTTGGAAATAGAAAAAAGTCCGCTGGAGCCAGATCTGGTGAGTATGGTGGGTGGCGGTCACATCACAGTAACTATTTTTTTGGCCAAAAATTGTGAAACGAGGATCGAGGAATGAGAGGCGCATTGTCATGCAAGAGAAAACAATCGCCACTACTGTAAATTCTGGCCTTATGCGTCGAATCCGCTTCAAAGTTTGTCCAGCACATCTTTATAAAATGCTGCATTCACCGTCTGGCCGGTTGCACAACTCGCTGTGGATAATTCCATGAGAATCGAAAAAAGAAATGAACATCGTTTGATTTTGGATTGGTTGCACGAACTTTGAGGGGCCGTCCTTCCTCCTGGCTTCTCCATTCAGCAGACTGGCGTTTCGTTGTGGGATCGTATTGAAAACACCATGTTTCATCACCAGTTACAATTTTATTTAAGAAATTTTCATGCGTGTTAGCCCAGTCAAGAAAATTGAGTGAAGCGTCGAGACGGCACTGTTTTTGATCCAGCGTCAGTGAGTGAGGAACAAGTTTTGCGCAATTTTTTTTTTACCAAGAACGTCGTGTTAAAATATGATAAACGCTTCCTACACTGATGTTTAGCTTCCTAGATAATGTTTCAACCGAAACGAAACGTGGATTGGAAGCCACCACGCGTGCGCACTCGTTCGACATTATCGTCTGTTGTTGACGTGGAGGACGCCCCTCGCGCGGATCGTCTTCCAGCGACTCACGGCCGTTTTTAAATCGTCCATACCACTCGAAAACCTTGCTTCGGCTTAAACAATCCTCGCCATATGCAGTTTTTAACATTTGATAAGTTTCGGAACCACTTTTTCCCAATTTGAAACAAAATTTAATAGCGGCACGTTGCTCCATTTCGCAAATTGTGACCGACCGATATAAACACGTTTACTTCAACCAAACAAAACTTCACTTCGAATGAGTTAGAGCGCTGAAATCTCGAATGTAATAGTCGAAGGATGGTATTAACTAGTTCCAACGTTGCGCGAGAGATTGCGCTGATCGTAGATTTTATAGAAATTTAGTCCCGGAACTTTTTGAATGCACTGTGTAGGTGAGTTCAAACTACGATATCTTCTAACTGTAAAGCAAAATAAATAATAATAATCCTAACAAATAGTAATAATAATGTGTCTGTAAAGGTCTATGTGATGTTTAGATATTATATTATGTATGTAATATCTGTGTCATCTCTAATGCAATAAATAAATAAAATAAATCTTTATTGATGTTATTACAATAGTAAAATTAAGAGAATTTTAAGCCCACACAAATGATCTCACCATAAAAACAAAGAACGATGCGCTCTCAATAAAAACTATCAATGGAACTTATTTGTCCCGGCTACGATCACACGACATTCGTAAAAAGGAACAATAAATATCCAATACCTGGTTTTGAAGCGAGACCAATTTGTCCCCGTCTGTGGTTCGGTAAGTGAGAAACGTATCGCTTGTATTGAAGTCACATATAATATAACATCCAGTGTTGAACATAGAGGGTCTTCTCCAATGCCCTATTTATGAAGGTTTGAAGAATGAACACAAATATGGCTTTTTATGTTTTATAACTTTGGTTTATATTCGTTGTGTAGTTTTAGTATGAATTCCTTTTCATGTATATCACTATATATAAAATGATTTTATCTTCTATCTCTATTGCTATTATTTTAGCGATGGTTTTAAAATTTATAGTGTGTTTACGATACTGACTGTACTAATAAATAAATATCCACTGACATTCACATAGCTCTATCTAGCCCCAAACTAAGCGTAGCTTGTATTCGACGATTAACATTACCTTCATATACAAAACAACAAATTAACATACCTTCAGCTTTTTTGTAAATATATACATATATTATACATAGAAACACCTAGACCAAATATAAACAGTCATGTCATGCACAGAAATGTTTGTACTGCCCGAGATCGAATCCGCAACCCTTAGGTAACAGCCGACGTCTCAACCATTTCACACCAGATGGGCGTCATCTATAATAATGCTAGTTGTGTTTATATTAAGAAACGGTCACGAGATCTCGCCTTTGGTTTTGTTTTCAGAACTGTTTGATGGCACGAGATTAGGACGTCCCTGTAAGCTTACTTGTATTTCTCTAATGGCACTTAGAAAGTTTTGTATCACCTCGCCTAAGACAAAACCGATGATAAAGTATGTATATGATATTCTGATAACTTAAATGTTACATAAAGACCTATTACTCTATATGAATTAGGCTCGTTGGCGCATGGTTTAGTCAGGATTGACGAAGAAAAAAATCTATCAGCTATTAGTTTCAATGCTGTATCATGGTCAGCGTATCACTACCATCAAGTAAGTATACGGATCATCCTGTACACTTAATGAGATAAATAAAAAAAATTCAGTCTTCAGCTCCTTTAAAAAAAATACTCAGCAGAAATAAATTACGCAGACGACTCCACACTCGGTTTCTCAGGTAACACAGGTGCTAAAAAATCGATAATAGAAGTGTCTAGCAAAACATCGATTACCGTGCATTCGGTTGCCGACCATCTTATTATAGCCGATAGACGATGAGCACAACAAAGGCTCATATAATTAGATCTTGGCAGAGCACTCGGTTCGCATCCAATTTATATGAACCGACGCCGAATATCTGGCGTATGTACTCGTTATTGTTGCGTCGGGTGTCGATTCGATTGGTCGATATCGATGGAACATTAGCGATTTGTCAGTGAACAATGCACAATGACAGTATCGAGTGGTCAACTGTTTGCTGTTTCCCTTTATATTTAATGTGCTAACCTTTTTAGGAATAATAAAAAAGCATTAAATAGGAAACCTTTCAAAGGAATAGCTATTAGGTGAACTGTACAGGAATAGCTGATTAGGTACAGGTTTTGTCTCTCTTATTCTTATTATGTTGAATCCAGGAATAAAAATTTGGTGGGCCGTTGTAACTTTGCAAATCATGTAGAGTTCGTTTTCTAAGAATTGAAAGTACGAAAAGTAGCTACATTTAGCATAGTCCCTTGGGCTAGTGCTTAAGATTAGTTTTTATGAAATTTGAATGGTGGCAGTTAATGCAAAGCTTCTTAAAAAATTATGGCGATATTAACTCCAATAAAATACTATATATATATATACATTGATTTTATTTTTAAAAGAAATGATCTAGCAGTTGAGTATACTAGTTATGGAGCCGCCTATGAATGAACATTGATTGGCAAGACCGGAGGCCCTAAAATGCGTTGCCTTTTGAAATAAGAGTATTGACGGCGTTTAACTTTATTTTGACCCTTTGCCGCCCGCTCGCCAATGGCGCCTTAAGGCGCCAGACACAATGGATTTTCAATTGTGTCTGGATCCCCGGCGTTCAATGGATTAATGTATAATTTGGCAAAACCGTATCGATATTAAAAGGATACCCGATTACTAATCGATCCACACGGACTCATCTCAAAACAGTCGACATCCATATGTTGCCCACCCCTTAACCAGATCATCGGTTCTTCTGGATGTGGGTCGGTCTACTATACGTTTTTCGTGATACGTAGACGCCACTCGATAGTATCATATCCAATAGTATTCGAAATCGATTCATCAATTTGGCACAACACTGGCCGGACGCAATGTAAGTGTTTCAGCGTCTTACAATCTTATTTGTTATGACAATAGACTGGCTAGAATACTAGTTAATTATAAATAGTCGATAACCTTATGTTAGTTACTAGAATATTTTCGTTCGCCTTGGTGCTGAGTGAGAAAATAAATAACATTATATAAACGTCGTTAACGGTGAAGGAAAACATCGTAAGGAAACCTGCGCACGCCTGCGAAGATATTCAAAGGTTGCGCGTGAAGTCGGCCAATGCGCAAAAGGCCCGCGTGGACAACTAAGGCCTATACACCTTTTACGGGTAGGCTCGTGCTCCTTGGTGGAGACATTGAATGAGTTGATGATGAATCGTTGTAAAATTCGGTTATGTTGCCTACATAGTTACTGTAATCTATTCATGTAGCCTAGAAGAGAACTTTTGAGTGTTGTAGTAAAACATATTAATAGCATTTGTTTCTTCAAACAACGCAATTAACTGCTGATTGTAGGTCCGCTTTCAACATTCCACCTTCACCAACCTGCCCCAAGTCATCTGTGCAATACGTTAGAATCATCTTATCTTTATACAATGACAAGTGTTGTGTACGATGTCACCATAAGGACTCCATTTATCAAATTTCATCATACTGACAATCTCTTATCTATTGAATGAGATGGTGTCACATATATTATTAAGAAAGTAAATAGATGCAATTACTACATCAATTGGAATGTTGCACTTTTCTCCTTACCTTAGTGATAGCAAAGTCTTTACGTCGTAATAAATACGTGCATCATAATAGAATAGCCAATTTAACCTATAACGTATGCCGGGCATTTATAGATGCCAGAAACAATAGATTTTTAGTGTGCCTATCTTGATTATCAGTCCCTAACCTAATCGGTTAATCGGTCTATCCAGCCCTCACCGACATGTGCATGTAAATTGAGCGATTTTCAATTTTTTCGACTTTACCGTAGTATTTTACTACATTTGACTAAATTATCTTTAATTTTCGTAACAATGGAAGAAAGGATAACTCAATTAAAAAAAATACCATATGCACATTCACCGACTTTCAACTGCAAGTCCCTGTCATATCGACAAAATTAAACAAAAATAATAAGTGTTACTATCCACGCAAAACTCATTTCACCGTTCAGTTTCAAGCTGCACCTCTCCAGCTCTCACCTGCAACTTTGATGAAATAAATAAACTACCGCTCTACAGCTGAAACTGAAAAGTTCGCGAGATGAAACAAAAGTGGGGTTGTACGTGAGTTGACGAGTCTCTTTTTATTGCACTGTACAATTTACTGTCGTCCGAAGTCAAACACGATGTGGAAAAGTGGCAGGCAAACATGCAGACATTTATTTGCTTAAACTTGACTGACAAGCTGCATGTATAAAGCGACGGTTTTAGACGTAACCGCATTGTAGGGGACCGTGAGGAGCAGTGTCACCTTCGCCCTGGGGCCCTTCGTGGGGGAGAGTAAAGCCACAATGTTGCATACATATTTTATGAATCTTACTTTAACGGTATGTCAGTATTGCTAGACTTAGGCCTCACCGATAGAGATAGGTTTTGTATATACTAGCCTAGTGAGGCAGACGAGGGAATATAGACGGAGTCTCGCTTACAACAAAAGTGTGCCCAAATTCGGCCAGTCTTTGTATGGAAAACTAAGACGTTTGGCTCGCATCTGTTAATAGAGCTGAGAAGGAATCTGAAAAGAACATGACTCGCGCAGTAAAATGGCACAAAAATCTGTCTTCGAGCAGATCTATGGCAGTTCCAGCAGTAAGGGAGGTACAATTAAGGAAAAAGGTAGGGTAGAAATGATTCTTATCTGCCACATTTCATCAACTCACTTACTGGTATCTCATCTCACATTGTTCCTGCCTATTAATAGAAACAAGGAAGTCTCGTTGTACAGATTGACAGCGCGCGCGCACATGCTCCATTGCCTTCAAACATGGCCGCTCACTCGGATCTGATTCTCCGATTCGTTCTTGATCGAATTAGTTAGTTAATATGTGTACAGGATTCAGTTTTAAGAGAATATTGCACACTCCTGTGTTTGCCAACTGTTTTTATTGTACAACAGGTTCTTACATAGACTCCTCCCACGAACAGTCTATTGACGACTCATTTGGCGTAATGGTTGAGACGTCAGCTACTACATTGAAGGTTCCGGTTCAATCCCCGTGCAGTACACAATTTATGCATGAACATGTCTGTTCGTATTGTGCTGGGTATTTCCATTTAAAATATTATATTTACACAAAAAATGTATATAAGTAAACAGGTTAATGCTTGTATGGGGCTAGATAGCTCTGTATGTCAGTGAATATTAATTTATTTATTTGTTACATATCCGATAAAAGAGTATTGGGATATTTTTAACTTGCACCATCGTTGAACCAAAGCGCTAGCCGCTACTACATCGAACTCTCATGGGCTTACGTATCACGTATATGCTTATTTTTAAGGACTAATTTCACTTCTTGTGCACCACTTTAGCCCGATACGCATTTACAAAAACGGAAGTAAAAATGCAGTGGTTAATAATTTATGATTTAAGGTGCCATTGTTTGGGATATCATAGATCGCTCTAATTCCCTGATAAAAGAAACATTTAATACCTGCTGTCGTATATAATCGTAAATCATTCATTTATTATAAATTTACAACAATATGAAATCCTTTTGAAATGTTTAGAAATCTTTTGAAAATGAATACAATACTTACAATATGAAGAGCGTAGGTGGCACATTAGTGTGGATCTATTACCTTCCGATTTGGAGGGTGCAGGTTCAAATCCAGGCATATACCAATGTTTTTTCGGGTATATAAACCTTAGTCAAACACGCTAGCCCATTACGGATTTTCCGACTACACGCACATTTAAATTTAAACCTCCTTTAAATTTCTTCACCTTCACCTTTAAATTTCTTTGTAGGCGTGCACAGAATTCCTCACGATGACCGTAAGAGCGTCACAGAAACGCACATATCATTACAAAAAATCAAAAATACATTGCCACGTGGTGGAATTTGAATATTCACCCTCCAGATCGGAAGCCAACAGTCCACACGAATGAGCCACTGACGCTCTAAGTTCGCGTTAGTTTTAATGTATCCTAATGAAATTTATTCAATTTTATTTTAATTTTGTACATTTAATACAAATCCAAATGCCAAGAATTCATTAGTTATTCCTAACTAACAATATTGCCATAAAAGATCATAACAAGGAAGCTTTTCAACCCTTCAATGGGTTAATCAGTCATATCCATAAGTACCAATATTTACACCGCTTCCAAAAGTCATTAGGCAAAACCCATTCCAGTGACCCGTACAAAGATGGGGACATCTGATAAATTAGTTTATTTAATACGTACATATAAAACGAGCGGTCACTTGCAGTCCTTATTATTCATTTGTTAGGGCGGCATCCTATCGGGCGTCCCATCTGGTCCTTAGAGACGCCAGTGTCGACCCTTACATTGCTACATCCCGGGATTTGCACGGCAAATGTTGGCGGAAAAGTGTGATAATATTTATGGATCATCGTATTAAAATATTCATCACAAACATTACTAAAAGAGCGAAGGAATGAGTCACCAGCTCATTGGTCACTGTGTCCTTCCGATCTGGAGGGTGTAGGTTCAAATCTTGCCACGTACCAATATCATTCCGAATTTTCTAAATTATAATGTACGTATATCCGACGATCTTCTGGTGAAGGAAAACATCGTGATGAAACCTGCGCCTACGAAGGAATTTTATGGTTGTACGTGAGTCGGCTAATCCGCACTAGGCTCGCGTGGACGACTACAGCTTTAATACCCTTTACGGGTAGGCTCGCGGGAGCTTTAAGGTTGCAGTGAAAATTGGAAAGAAAAACATAATGTCTAGGATTTTAAAGGAACTCTTGTTGTAATTCCTGTTAAGCATGAGGTTTTAACTTTTTTAAACACTTAAACATACATAGACACTAGTATATGTTGTAAGGAAATTGTGTACTTTGTTATATTGTTTGTGTATCTTATTAAATAAATAAAAACATACGTTACCGTGAAAACATCGCGCTATCCCGTAACTGGGTAACCCAATCCCGCAATATCGGAATCCCAAACTAGAGCGGGCGGCTCGCGAACCAAACGACTCGCAACGAAGTTAAGATAAACGAGTTCTCCGCCACGCACATTCGGGACATGTGACGTAGACGTGCCTTGGCATAGATTTATTAACGTTGAGCAGAAATTGAAAAATATGCATAATTATATGGCATTTACTGAATTGTATATTTACATTGGTCTCTGATTTTAAATATAATGAGTTCGAATCAAAATTCTATTTATTTATTTTTTAAGATTGCATACAAAAGATACACGACATCTATGAGAATTACATAATGGGTACAGTCGTTTTATATTGACACTAGCTTTTGCTCACGGGTACGATCGCGTTAAATTCGGGGTAACACGGTCTCTTGGTCATTCATTAGTGATAAAAGACTTTCAAAATCAAAATCAAAAATCAATCAAAAAATTAAAAAATGTAATATTTCCAGAATAATGTTACAATTCGACATTCGACAACCATTTTTCTATTGTTTTTCGACGATACCATATATGTGGATAATCTCTATGGGGAAATCGAAAATTATATTACCTTGTTTTTGTTATTTTTATTAATTTATGTGCATGTAACTCTGTCTGCTGCAGAAGATTTTAGTGTATCATGATGTGTACACTATTTATAGATTGCTGTCTAGATTTATTAAATGTATTTTTATCTATGTCTGTATGACAGTAATCTGTCTGTGTACCAAATATAAATAAATAAATAAATTGTTCTGAATTACTTTGAATATTGTATACCTAATATTTCTTTTAAACAACCTTAGTGTTAATGTTGTTAATTTTTACATGGCTTATCACCTCTCAATTTAATATAAATATTTATTTTGAAATCTTCCTTTAAATTAAATATGACTTTATGTGATGCGGCTGAACTTTTGCTACTTGAATCGCCTCATGCGCCACTTTTTATGGGATAGTAGGTATACGAGCAGACGGCTCATCTCATGGTAAATGACGCCGTCGCCCATGTACACTTGCAATACCAGAGGGCAAACAAATGCGGTTGCCGGCCATTTAAACGGGAGTACGCTCTCTTCTTGAAAGTCGCCAGGTTTTATCGCTCAGGGAATATTCCAGATGGTAGCTGATTTCACAACTTTGTCGTCGGTGGCAAGAAATTACGACAAATACGGACCACCCAGAAGTTTCAGAAATAACACGACGAAGTACTGTCTAAGACAGTAGATAATAATAATAATCTCCACTGACATTCTACCCTCAAGTTAAGCGTGAACAGACATGTTCATCACACAAATGTTTGTACTGCCTGGGGATCGAACCCGGAACCCTTGGTTTTGCAGTCGTCGTCTCGACCGTAACACCAAATGGGTCGACAAAATTGTCGTCGTCGTCGTCGTAGATGTTACACTGTGAAGCACCTCAATCGCACTAACCATTATCGGAAAATCCCTTTCCAACCTGATTTTCACAGGATTTGAGCAGATTTACGCTCCGCTTGTGCTCCGCACGTAAACTTAGAAAGATCTTGAAATGTTCCAAATCATATTCCACAAATATACAATCTACTGAAGTTCTAATGAAGACCGACGTTCCACACGCTTAACACATTACCAACGTTAGCAATTCACCGTAATAATGTATGAGCCGGTGACAACTTCGAACCCATTTCATATGCATACCGTTACATTGACACCGATATCCAATTTGCGTTTAAATTTGGTAACGTCATTTTTTTATCACGTCAAAACTCGTGACGTTATAACGTGATAACGTACAGCAAGGAGGGGGAGAGATTGGTTGGCATGGTTGTCCCAAAATTACATGTTAATATATGCATTTGAGCATATTGTAGTATGGATCATTTAACAATTCGAACACCGTTTACATATTTGAGTGCATTTTGCATTTTTCATATGAATCGGTAATTCCTGATCCGATCGACGCATTTCAAAATGACGGGATACTGAGGACATATCTTTGAATATACGATTTTCATTTGATACTATGTCACAAAACCCTAACTAGCATACAAGCAAATGCCATACAGGATGGCTATGAAAAATTGGGTAACCCATCCTATTGGGGCGGATAAGTTGTTAACCTTTTGAACGCCAAGAATCCAGGTATGATCGAAAATACATATATTATAATTAAATAAATATCCACTGACATTCCTACAGCACTATCTGCGTGAAGCTTGTAGTATGGGTACTGAACAACGGATAAACATACATAATTATCTTTTTTTGTAAATACATATTATACCTGACGCCTTCAAAATTTAATGAGAACCTATTTAAAGTGAGAAGCAAGGACCTTGTTCCATTCAAAGAACGCAGTCATTCAAAATATTTTTTAACCCAATAGAAGACCGAGAGTTGATAACATTCGACCATAGAGTACCAGTAAAACATGGATTCCGCTAAAATGGATCCAAAAATCTCTGATCTCCAAAAATGCTATGTTTATTTTCAACTTTACACCATCCACAAAACGATCTCGTACACCAACGCACCAAGGATTACAGTCTGAGAACGTGTGTTTCCTCAGAATCAATTAATTTGAAGTGGGGTGAGACAAATCGCTTGGGCTGGCGTGTGCTCTAACAATGGGGAATAAGGTTCAATACGGCATGGCATAAGACGTGATGGGTTGTATTTGTACGGACGTGGAACAAGTGTTGGCAAATTGAGTGTTGATGTCAGTCACTGATCCATTACGGTACAGATATTTTAATGACATAATGTTATATTATCTATTAACCTATAACATATAAATAATTTTGAAGTGTCTGTTTGTAATATTGATATATCATTTTTCATCATGCATATAAATAATATACGGTACATTTGCCAAAACAACATTTTTTTTTTCAGTTTTTGTCTGTATGCCTGTTTGTTCCGGGTAATCTCTAATACGGCTGGATGGATTTGGATGGACTTCTTTTGCAGGTAGCTGATGTAATAGGGAAAAACAAGCCAACAACAACAACCTTATATAGTAGTCTTGGGCCTGGCATTGTTCATGAAATTATTTTAGTGGATTTACTTTATACAAAAAAGGTTTAATTCAATAATGCTTTGTCATGGGCGGATATCTCCCTTACCACCAGGTGAGCGTACTGACTGACCCATACACTTAAGAAAATAAAAATCATATGAAATAAGCAATCTAAGTAGACAATCCCTGACTCATCTATTTACTCTTAAATAATAAATGGCATTTCAAAATACTACATTTCTTAACAAACAAACCTTATTTATCTGCCAATATATCAACTGTACACAATACATTTGAAAACTGCTCTGAAGTAGTCTGTCACATGACTTGTAAAATTTTGAAATCATTTCTTTGAACAATATCGAACTTTCCGTGAAACATGTTATTATCATTAAAACGTAAAAAATCATGCCTTATAGTGCTTTCAGTTGTAACATTAACAGCGTTTTTTACCATACCCATGGCATATTTTGGGTTTTCCTATTATTATCATTGCATGAAGTCGAAATCGCTGACGAAATTCTACAACACAGAGTATGCAGTTTTGATAATCAGCAATCCACACGCGATAATCTCAAGAATGTCTATAAGAGACACATGGATGATATTAGCCCATAAAATTTACAAAGAAAACGGTAAACTGATTTAGGAATGGAGACAAGTGCACGACACAACACGATTAGGAGGAAATTCTACAATATTATCAAACAATGGTACTTATAGCATTTTTCTTTGCCATTGGCGTGAAAAATATTGAAAGTAGCTTACTAATTAAACTACAATACGAAGATTTGGAATTCCAGGATATAATGTTCCTAAACATGGAGGACAAGTATAATGATTTAACCGTGAAGATGCTCCACGCTTTATCATGGTTCAGTGATAACTTGAGAAATGTTAAATATATCATTAAATGTGACGACGATTCTTATATTAGAATTGATAGAATTATATACGATCTCATACGTTATGCCCCTAACATGGATTCGCAAGAGATAAAAAGATACAATATTCATTCATTTTACGTAAGTCATTCATATTTTCAGTTTTTTTTTTCAAAGCATTTCCACGAAGGATTACTATTGGTCGATTCACGTGGGTGTCATTAGCGAAGAAAAAAAATAAATAAATTTAAGCTTACTGAAATAAAATTTATCATCATCATTTTCGTTGCACTTATGCAGCCTTGCAAGTAACTATTTTTAAGTTTTCTTGCATTTAATATTTTATTTGTCCCTTTCGATCAAGACAACATAGAATAAGCAAGGGGTTGGATATGTTTAAAATTATTTTTGATAATATGCCTGACGTGTGTTTACGCAACATAATCGATTGAATTTTTCATATTTTTTAGACTAAAACAAAAACTAATAACTACACAGGCCTTTACAGGGGCTACTTTTTAAAGGACGCTTACGTGTTTAAAGACGGGAAATACGCACAACTTGATTGGTTCCTATGTAACACTTACTTGCCATACGCACTTGGAGGGTGCTACGTCGTATCGAAGAGTATCGTGGATTTTGTTGCTAAAAATCGTCATTCGTTAAGGTATTGTTTTGTGCCTTCCATTACATGTGTTACATTACATTCTCATTACCGACTAAGAAATCTACCTTGATATATAGTCTACATTGATAAACTTGTGACGTTGAAACTGTAGCCAACTTCCTCAAAATGCTAGTCATTCGTACCACAAGCGTCCCATGCAATGTTTAAAGCCATACGTGGTCACTATTGCAACACGTTTCAGCTTTATTGACCATCTGATCATCATGAGCGTACTTTCGCTGTTAAGTTCAGGGACTTATACTATTTAATATTGTATATCCTTAAGTAAGATTAATACTGAGTAATTTTGGCTGCAGCATTTACTCGTGCGAGGATGTGAGCATGGGTGTGTGGACGGCACCGCTAGAGTTGCGTCGCATGCACGACACGCGCTTCGACACGACAGCGTGTGGCCGAATGCACTAACGCCCTTATTGCGCACGACGTGACGCCCGAGGCGATGCGGGACATGCACGCCCGTCTGCTGTATACTGTTGCCATCGCGATATGTCCTCCAATGGACTAAGAAAATCATTGAAAATAATTTATATCTCATAAACTGTGGCGTTGGTAACGTAAGTGACGCTGTAGGAAAAAATTGAATCAGATGGTAAGAATATACATATTTATATTTATTCAAGAATATTTGTAAAAGAACATGTTATTGTTTTCATCCATGAATATACAATATGTTGCTGTATAATTTTAGTATAAAATGCGTAACCATCGGAAAAAGTGAGCATGGGGCATAATATATACACTGTTGGAGTGCGCCGTGGGCTGAATACGCCCGCGCCCTTTTCGCACTCGTCCTGGCGCACAGGGCGATGAGGGACATATTATACGCCCACCTTCTTTACTTTGCGACCAATACTATACAAGTTTACATCATAAATCAACATCATTTTTCAGGTCGAAAAAATTTTCGTTGTGTTATGAAAACATTTATCCTTGTTTAATTAATCGATACTTTTGTTCCTATTCATAATATTATCCTATAATAATGTTTTATATTATGAGACCTTACCAATTAATTATAAAGACAACGAATTATACATTTTAAAATAATAAACCTTGGTTGCAGTGATATGTAATTTTTATGTTATAAGATGAGAGACCGTCTTGGCAAGCGTAACGTAAGACACCCTCCGGCCCCGATGGATCCACGACTTGCAAAAGGTCGCTGGTGGAAGCTAAATGAGAAAAGCGGTGGACCGGGATATATGGCGCAAATTGGGGAGACCTATATCCAGCAGTGGACTGCGATAGGTTGAAATGAGAATGAGCTTACGGCTCGGCTCACCTTGTAAATAACATGGCCACTTGGCCACCCGACACAATTTGCAAGACCAGGGGTTTCATCAATATGTTGCCAAAGCAGTAAATTAATTTAGGGGCCGTCCATTAATCACGTGATCTTTTTTTGCATTTTATAAGGCCCCCCCCCTCCCTCTTTGTGATACGTAGTGAGGTTTAAGTCTACCTCCCCCCCTCCCTTCTCAACATCACGTATATCTTTAATACCTACAAAGAATTTTAAGACTTTCAAAATACTACCTTTAAATACAGCATAAACTATAATTTTATTTTATTCTGAAATTAAGGACCATGATAAAAATGTCTACACTAGGTAAATACATGTGATATCTCACTACACCCCCCCCCCCTGTGTTTATTTTCGTGATTTTTATAAAAACCCCTCCCCCCCTTTCGAGCCTCACGTGATTAATGGACAACCCCTTAACAGAAGAAGCAACAAGGGAAAAATTTTAAATGAAGAAGAAAACGTATTGGTTTTCAGTTAAATAAACTCCAGGTACCGAAACATGAAGTAACTACGGCGTTCTTTATTCCAGTTGGGTTCCGATAGCATGTAGGCAGCACACGTTAGCTCACCCTAGGACTAACTGGGTCATTACTCGGTTAAATTACAGTTACCGAGTACTGTGCGCAAGCTACACATGAACGATCGTACTGGAATTGAATATTACAAATACACACTGCAAGCTCTATAAGCTGTGCCTAGGCATGGAAAAACTATAATGCTCGTATCATGTATTTCGCTTGTTTTACTATACTTTATCAGAATTGAGGCTTTAAAATCTGAAGTTTAAATTACAGCAAACTACAGCAGCAAGCTAAGACCCTGTGGTTATACCTTAAAAGGAACTAGTTCGAATCCCGGTAGCGGATGCTTTCCTGTTCAACCTATCGCAGTCCACTGCTGGACATAGGTCCCCATTTTGCGCCAGATATCCCGGTCCTCCGCTTTTCTCATCCAGCCTCACCAAGACCTTTCGCAAGTCGTCAGTCCATCGGGCCGGAGGGCGTCCTACGCTACGCTTGCCGAGACGCGTCTCCACTCCAGAACTCGTCTGCTCCAACAGCCATCGGTTCTGCGACATACGTGACCAGCCCAGCGGATGCTTTATGATTATCAATTAAATCAAAGTAGTAAACCAAAGTGTACAAAAATAAATAATATTAACAACAATTTTATAAAGTGTGATCATAGAGAATACAAAAATAAGTAGCAAGAACGTTTCGAAAAAAACTATATAATCCATAAAGACCTACATACATATGTAAAGATATTGAAATTATTTTATTGATACATTTTTAAACCGCTAGGTATGTGCAATAAATACGTATCCATGCCTATATACAAGTCAAAACACTATTTCAATCTCAGAACCTGAACCAGAGACTGAACATCAAGCGTCTGGTAAGACGTAATAATATCAATTATGACCGTAACATTTGTGCGATGCATAATCTCGGCGGTGGGTACGGGTAATCGCATTTAAATACGCAGCTTTGCTTAAAACCGCCGCAAGTTGTGAGCGGACGCGTCATCTTCACTTTTACATGTCCGTTTGTAGCTAACTTCACCTGCTCGTAGTGCTAGAAAGCTGATATTCGCTGGCGATTCCGCAACACGCATTGATTTTTTTTAGTATGATAACGGTCAAAAGCAAAATTAAATATAAAAAACAATAAAAGTACTTTTACAAACTTGGATTTAAAAGTCAAATCAAAACAAATCGGGCTAAACATGTTTTTCGTATATTATAAATATAACCCCCAGTCATTCATTTAGTCATGCCTACACGATTAACTTGATCTGCTTGAACCTTCTGAAATGATAAAGCGCAATATTTATTTTTCGCCAAAGACACACGACCTAAAGCAGTCCCTACTTTTTACAGTCTTTTGTTACTTAAATTTTTTCGCTCTAAGTAACAAAGCCAGTGTAACGCTAAGGAATAGATGCTTTGAAAGATTAAAATAATCAAAAGCCCAGAACGGCCTACTGCAAGGCACAGGCCTTCCGCACAGCGAAGCTATGGAAATCTTAGCAGTGACCCACCACGCGGGCCCAATGCATATTGGTTAAAACTAACGACTACGATCCTAAGATTGTAACCAAACCGCCCTCCGAAATGAAAGAGTTCGAAATTTCACGCAAACGAGTACCTTTGAAACGCTTCAGCTCGTGACTTACTCAACAACACACGCAGTAATCCAGTAAGCTAAGAAATTGTGAGCAATTTACGATCCAGTGCCTCGAATATTGGAACAGTTGTTTAATTAATGTGGATTATTTTACATCAACTTTGATGAAGACACGTGTGGGATCCTCTTTATTTTTATTTACGACAAAATATGAGAGTTTAAAAATAGCACAGTCGCTTAGTCGGTTTGACCTTTGTGATACCTACGTAACTTACACGGGTAATATTTTACTTGTATCAGGTAGCTTTTCTACACTAATATTATAAAGAGGAAAACTTTGTTTGTTTGTTTGTTTGGTTGTAATGAATAGGCTCAAAAACTACTGGACCGATTTTAAAAATTCTTTACCATTCGAAAGCTAAATTAATCCCGCATAACATAGGCTAAATTTTATTTTGAAAAAATAGGGTTCCGTAAGATATTTTGGGTTTTTCGGACAAAAAAGGAAAAAAACTACCAGAAAAGTTGCTTTTTGCGTATTCTGCCTAAACTATAAAAGATAGAACTATAAAATGTTTCTAACTAAGTGTAGATCTTATTAATATCTACAAAAAAGTCCGCGACACACTATACCTACCTATGTCGGGTGAAGCACAACAACCATTTTATTTAAAAAAATTGAATTTTTTTGGCTATATTAAAACGCGTTTATTTTACTCATGCTACTAATCCTAAAAAGAGTTTACGTAGATAATATTTGGTCTTTGAATGATTAAAATTGGACGTTGGTTTTCAAATTATGGCGAAATTAAAATATTATTCTGCTGCACGGCCGTCCCGTTGCAAAGTGGGCGTCGCATTGGCGGGGGTGCGCATGCGGGAGGGGTATATTATCCAATTTAATATTTTAAATACATTGTTGAATAAGATCTAAGTAGTTCTTTACAGCATATGATTTAAATGAACATTTTCGAAGATATTAAATACAAAAATTGCGGTGCGTAGCGTTTGCGGTTGGTTTGCGGCGATACCGGCCGACGGGGAAGCCGGGAGCGTGCCTTTTACGATCAACATTGCACCCGTGCGAAGCGGCGGGTCGCTAGTATGATATAAAACGTACCTACTTAGGCGAGCACGTGAAGAGAACAAGTATCAGGTTAACTAGAAGATATTAGGGAAGTTACTCTGACTCTGTGTAGATAACTATTAGCTTAACTTTTAATGTTGTCTCTTTCATAATGTGTATGTGTCTGTTAAAAAATGTAGTGTTTTATGTCAAATAAAGTTTTTATATTTTTTTTTATAACTCTATAATTTTATCTATAAACTCCTAACAATGATATGTATAGTTTTTTGTAGCCGTTATAAAGCAGTCAATAGTTAGAATAAATAAACATTTACTCAAATTACGATATATAACGGATTAATTAGAATATAACTTAAATAAAAAAAAACTAAATGTCCGTGCCGCTTGACACATACGTTGACTTATTGTTAAATTATGACATAGAATTATGCATTACAATTTTGACCTTGAGACGTCATTGAAAGGCTATAAAACCAAAAGCACGAGCATACTACTACGTCACTTTGTCATTTGCGAGCGACGTGATTATGAATGAAAATTTTGCCCAATTGACGCAATGAGCAAAATTTGCCGCGTACACTTTTTGAGTGAGATTGTGCATCGAGTTAGTTTATTTTTCATCTAAGCTGTAGATGTGTTTATTTTAATTGCTATCAAATGTTATTATCAAATTAATAAAAGAAAAAATACCTCCGACATGCTAATGCTTGTCGAGGACTTCACGACAGACCATACATCTAAATCGGATTCAAAGTAAATCAGGAATCATGGGGCACCAATGCAGCACAGAGCCCGTCAAAATAGTGTTAGAATATTGAATTATATGGCACGTTATATTAATCAATTAACCATCCATGTGAAGACATACAAGACACCTATACATTAATCTCCAGTGCAGCATCAAGCCACAACGCCGGAGTCTGACGCGGTGTATGCTAAATTACTAAATTAATCAATGCACCGAGCTAGAGCAGCCAATATCGTCGAGTTTTGTGCAAATTTCCTAGCCCGGTTTGTGGTAAAATAATATTGAATTTGCATGGACTTTGCATAGTTGACGGCGTTATTGTAGAAGTTGTAAAATGGGGGAGAGATATGTCCAGAACTGGACTAGGATAGGTTTAAGAGAATGAGACAGCCAGGGCCAGTTGTATTACCGCTCGTGTGACACAGTCTTTAGGACCAACTAGGATTCCAAGCCATAATATCGGAGCTCATTACTGAAGAGAAAAATAATCATGGAAGGTCGTCGTCGTTAAAATCGATGAGGAGGACTATATATACTAAACAACGGAAAAACTTACCAATATACTTTTTTTTGTAAACACATGTTCATGCACACAAATGTTTGTAGGTACTGTACGGGAAACATCGTGTAATAGCCGACATATCGACCATTACGGTCATCGAATTTGTTCTGACAAAATTGGAATGTAAGAAATGTAATGAACTTCTTGCCTCGATAAGTGTTCCCTGAGTGTACAAACTGGCCGTCTTAAGGCTGAACTGCATGATCCATCCTCGGCCGCATCATCACTTACCATGAGGTGAGATGGCGGTCAAATGTCCGTATCTAGAAGATTAAAATACATACAACGCTTGCGATCCTCATCAACCTCAGCTGCATGTTTTGCATACAGTCGATTAACAAAAGAGACACTGGCAATCCAACGCGTACAAAGTGTACGCGTACGCGCCCTGGCTGTCCATGTTGTCTGTTCTTGGCGGAACAACTTACTGCCATCCACTATGCTCTTCAAAGCAAATACAATTAGACTTGTCAGCTCTGTGGCTCGATCCCGTGTCAAGCGTCGTTGGCCATGTGTCAGAAAGTGTCCTTTTTATACAACGTCCACTTCATGCTTTACTTTTCAACTATAAGTCTCGTACGGCTGGCGAAAAACCCCTAAAACCATCATCATCATTAACAGTTCATTAAAAACATCCGCACTAGTGGGCACGATCCTACCCGTAATGGTTGTATAGTCTTAATCGTCCACGCTAGCCCATTGCCGATTGGCTGACTACACGTACAACCTTTGAGTTTCTTCGTAGGCGTGCGCAGGTTTCCTCACACTGTTTTCCTTCATCCTAAAACCATAGCAACAACCACAATAGTCCATTGTACATGTTTCAATTACAGTAAATTCGATTAGAACCCGTCACCACGGGCTATTGTGAAACGACCTTCGTCTCCAATTATGTGAAAGTCATCCCTAATGCTTTGTTATTAAAAGTCATCCCTCCGCTGTTTGATGTCGTTATAATTGTTTTGTTGCGAAATTGGAATACTGGAAGTCAATGGGATTCGGTTACGCAATTATATGTTACTGTTTTTAATTCAAATATAAAATCCGAGCGAGGCGAGTCAGGCACGCATAGTACTGCTGCTCAATTATGAGGTTCTATTCGTGTGACATATAGAATTAGGTCAACATACATATATTCCTTTTACGCTAACAGCGTAGTGAGAGTGACTTCAGGAAGGCTTAATTCAAGAAACAGCTTGCGGATTTATTATTTCATATGGTTGCATAAGTACTACAAATCACTGCTATCGTTTATATGACTATATCAGTTTATTTAGTTTATTGCTCATGTAGGCAGACGAGCAAGACGAGCAAGCATCTGATGGAAAATGGTAACCGCCGCTCATGGACAACTGCAATGCTAAGCGCAAAGCCATGCCGCTGTCTATCAAGCGAAAGGGCTCTCTTTAAACCTTGTTTATAGATTGACATGTCGAAGTGATTAGAAAACACTGGACTGGGAGGTCGTTCTATAATTTGCGCGCATGAGCAAGGAACGATCATAGGAAACGAACGGTTTTGCAAGCGAAAGTTTCCAATTGGTATAAATGGACCCGCGCTAGGCGTCGAGTCGAACGATGGTGAAACGGTGACACCGGCATGATAACATACTTCCTTGGAGAACTCACCTTGAAAAAGGCTATATAGTGGCAGCCCTGTAGGGCATTACAGGCGAGAATCGAATGAATTCGCTGGCAAAACCTAGTCTACTAATATTATAAAGAGGAAAATATTGTTCGTAATGAATAGGCTCAAAAACTAAAGGACCTATAAAATCTTCACCATTGGAAAGCGACATTATCCACGAGTAACATAGGCTAAATTTTATTTTCAAAAAACACATTTAATTTAATTTGAGAAAATATAGCATTGTTTTACCGCGCGGTGGCCGCGCTTGCGTGATCTGCGCTCTTTTAGGTTATGTTACTGCGGGAGAATATAATTTTATACCGCGGGTAATACCACGGTAAAATAGCTAGTATGTATATAGCACAATGCACAAGTCAGAGTGCTCCGGGCTCCCGCCTAAAAGCCTCAAACCCATTCTGCGCCGGATTCAAATGAGGCACCGACTGCTATGCGCCCTCAAGACGCACTCGCTTAATTAAGACGAACAGACAGATTACATCCGCACACTAGTGCAGTGCACTTCCAAGTGACAAACGAGGTCTCAGCACATTGCAAATGGCTGCACTTGAACACACAATAGTTAAATAATTGTAGGCCGACCCTCCACCATATGACGAATGACCTAGTTAAGGTGGCGTGTAGCAGATGGATGTCAACTGCTATGGATCGGCCCGCGTGGAAATCATTAGGGGAGGCGTTTGTTCAGTAATGGACATTTTAGTCTGGAATAACATTTGAGGAGATTATCGGACATCGCTTGCTCGCAAGAGCAATAAGCAACTTAGAAACAGTCGGTGTTCGGATTTGGTGTACGTACCATACATGGTCTTCGTGATGTTTACTGCACCGCAAAAGCGTCGAAAACGTACATAATTTAATTTTGAAAAATTGAAAAACACATTAGCACGTTGCGGGATTTGAACCTACGCCCCACAGGTAGGTAGGCAACAAGCCACATCATTGAGCCACTGACGCTCTACTTAAGAAAATTTAATTTTAATATTTCACCGTGATTTTCTATTTCAGTTTTGTAATAGGAAAGTCACCGCAATGTCTTTATATTAAACGCAAAGCAAACACAGACGAAAACTTAAATAACACTTGTTAAATGAAGGCAAGTTAAGTTTAAAGCCGACTTGCGGTTGCCGTCGAAGCTCGTGAATTTTCTTGTCAGCGTTCATTGTTATTAATTCTTAGTACCTAACTACGTAAGAGTTAATATACATTTATTTTTGTCAAGCAAGACCAACGGAAGAGTTTAAGCCCCTAAACAGTACATAAACAACTACCAAATAATAGATATCCACAGAAAGAATTGAGCTAGAACTATTATGAGTAGGTACTTAGCTACTGATTTTTACATACATACAATTAAGGCTGGGTTGCAGCCAAAACTTCCAATATTCATGCTGTGTCGGAAGACTTGTCCCTGCAGTGGGAAGCTATGAAAATGGATACAAATCAAGGCCAAACAGACTACCAAAACATGTATGTAATGTATACAAAAAGTGCACTATTCGAAACCCACTACATACATCGATGATTGCAAGTACTCTATGTAAGTCTCTATGACCTTGCAATAAAGGTGATATTAATGCACTCAAAATCGCACCAAGCCCTCTCCAGTCAGCCGTGTAGTTCAGATTAATTAATGGCGTAATTCCAACGCCATTGCTCCCGTCTAGTGAACGTCAATAAAGCCATCTGTAGCCAAGACGGGGCATAGACAAGCCTCGACGGACTTAATGGATGATTTCATAATTTGTAGTCGTTGGACTACGAAATATGTAAATTATTAAAGAGAATATACTAGCTACATCATGACCACAGATTTTCCAATACAGGAGATGGGACAAGCCACGTTTTTAAGTGCGACAAATGTAAGTTCAACGAGCATACACTGGCTGCCAGTTTACGCTCTGTGAGACGAGTAAAGACGCACGAATATTAGAAGAAATTACCGTTTTTTCCCAAAATGCCATCCTGTGCAATTGTAACATGCCATCATCGCAATGAATCAGTAAATTTACAAAATATTAAAACTTTTCACAGGTAAGAACCGAAAAGAAATTGCGACACTGGGACTGCAAAGTTGGGAAGTTGGGAAGTTTATAACTTGGCGGCTTGTCCAGTCTAATTGTATATTCGGATGTCTGTGATCATGACGCTAATGATGATGCAAGTATATTCTCTAATAATAATGGACTACTAAGTATACTTGCATTAATATAAAATTGAATGTAATTGCCAATCATTTCGAATGCAAACCAATTTAGAGTCTCATAATTTATTCCAGATAAATCTAAGTCGAATAGTCTTCTTCAAAGGGCCCTTTGTCGTGTTATGATGGCAGATTAAAAAACGATTAAAAAGTAGTTTTACCCGTACTTCTCCTGCGGGTGCAGAAAGTAGCTTAATGACTAAACATAAGACGACCAGGTAGAATAGCTTTCTAACTTTCTTTCATTGTATCTTTTTTTAGGTAGCTACGGTTACGTAAGGCTGCCTTTTGTGTCGTTTAAAATGTTAAATACCAGCGTTCTACAGTCTTTTCTTTCTTTCTTTCTTTCACTAAACCCTGCAATGATTTCCTCGAGACCTTTCCTTTTTCCTACTTTAAAGGGCATTGCAGGCGTAATCACTTTATTTCTCTAAAAAGAAATATAATTCTGTACTTGTGTAGGCGCGATAAGCCAATGGTCCCGGCCTATATCTTAGGATGGTTCGCGAACACCTACCAATCCTCATTGGGTCTGCGCGATGGGTTACGGCCCAATCTCCCATAGCTATGTTGTTTGGGAAGGCCTGTGCCCTGTGATGGCCTGTTAAAGGCTGATGATGACGATGTAAACTGTTGGTAAGTAACAAGACCGCCCATTAACATTTACAAAAAGAAAGGTCCTAGAAATTCGCACATTCCAACCATACCAACACTTCACAACAATTTAAAGTAAGATCTAGAAAGAAATAACTAGCATAAGTCACAGTGACGCGCTGGCTTCTATAAATCATAATGACCGCTGATTCAAATATATGGTGCGGGAGTTACTGCAACTTTGGACGACCACTCGCGGTCACCATGTTGTACTATTTTGTTGGATAATTTATTTTAAATTTAATTCCATAATACATTTTATAACTCTATAGTAATATCTTGAATCTTCAACCTATAGCGGACTACTGCTGGACATAAGTCTCGCCTATTCTGCACCAGGTATACCGGTCCTCCGCTTTTCTCGTTCATGCCTCCGTCATCATTATGAATAAATTACCAGGTATTAATATTTATAATTTAAAATAAATATTGAGGACAAAAATTATAAATGTATTTTATTCAGTAGCATGGCCCTAGAAAGGTTGCGGGTAGTCTTAGATACGGATGGCTTCCGACTGTCGAAGAAAAAGTTATGCCAATGTTTCCCAGAAAAAAATATATTAAATTTACGTCCATTATAATATTTATGGCAATATCTGGCATGTATTTCTCATTTGTAACCAATGGCGGCCACTGGGAAAATAAATGTTGCCAATAGTAGCAAACTAAAAAAATATTCTCTCTCGCTGAACTCGCTCGCGGTGATAACAGATTGTTTTGACCGCCGACTAATATAATTAACATAATTTTATCTTCAGTTATAACAAAATCAATGTCACCCTACAAAACGGCGAAACAACTGCGTCACCTGTCACACTTAATGTCATTTTCAAAGTTTTGTGATTTATGCGAAGAGCACGTAAGACGGGCTTTACCTTCGGACTACTCACTTACGAGATAACTCTGTGTACTTCCTTGAGAAACTTGAAGATTTTATTTTTAAAAAGCCGTGATTTCGTATTATCTAATTTGGAATGAAGCAGACACCCTACCTGTTCTGTGACATTTGTGGGCCGGTAGAGTAAGTAGCACAAACGATAGCTTTGGATTAAAATATATAATAAAATACCGGTAGCATTGAAATACTTATCCGCTCATTATTTTGTGGGAAGTAATTATGGTTCATCATCATCAGCTCATTAAACGTCCCCACCGAGGGGCATGAGCCTATCCGTATAGGGTGATTAGGCCATAGTCGTCCACGCGGGCCCAGTGCAGATTGGACGACTTCACGCACAACCTTTGAATTTCATCGCAGGCGTGCATGAAGGTTTCCTCACGATGTTTTCCTTCACCGTAAGAGCATTGGATAACGTACATATATTTTCGAAAATTCGAAAACACATTGGTACGTGTCGGGATTTGAACCTCAGCCCTCCCGGTAGGAAGGCGACAGTCCACACCATTGAGCCACCGACGCTCCATTTATGGTTATTGGAACATAATTTCTACATTCTTAGTTGGTACTCTTGCCTAATTATTATTTGTGTATGAAAGCAACCAAATCAATATTTTTACTTACTTTTTTACATGTCTTTTATTAGGCGAAACATGTACAACGCTTTTTTATGTATAACAACTCTATAATTGTATAAATAATTCAAATATAGTGTAAATAAATTGTTTTCTTGTAAAGAAAGATTTTATTTCTTGGAGTGGACGAGATTTTAAGTGGAGGTCAAGACGCTGTCCCGCCCAATAGATAGAGGACTCGCGATTGGTCGCTACTGAAGGCTGGCTCACCTGTTAGTAAGCGGCACCCAAGCAGGTAGACTATTAGAAAAAATAATCATCTAAGCGAGTGACGGAGACACCTTCGTTAAGGGTGAAATTCATATAGTGACCCCGAGCGTATATTTGCTTTGATTGTCGTAACTCCAGCTTTACAAATAAAACTCATTATATTCTATTTATCGAGAGATACCCGCTTGATTGTTGTAATTCCAAAAATAAAGGTTACAGAACTGTGTGTCTAAAATGTTCAGCTTATTATTAACTTAGGTACTTACAAAATATAGAAGTAGGACGCCTTAGGTACCAGAATTATGTTGCTTTACCTATAACATAATAATATATGATTAGACAGTTAAATTGCATCTTCTTTACCTATCTAGAATTAGAAACTTCACTAAATGTTGAATGCTCTCTACTAGAAACAAAGAAATATAAACTCTTCTTTTTCTTTAAATGGAAGCTTCTGACATAAGCACTTAAATTGTAGTTTTTAATTAATTAATGACAAGACAAATGGAGTGACTGGTCGGGTCAGTAAATGTCGATGATATGCTGTTTTTCTGTTGTGTATCTTGTTCGATCAATACATAAAATCTTATTTAAATTTGAAATCCATGTCCATGCAAAATCCTGTCCTCAAAAACATACTTTATTTTTTGTTAGTATAATTATTAACTACATTTTGTAACGTTATACGTTATGTTATGACCTTTGGCACCTCAGTACGCTCGATTAGCGAACTGTGAACACCCCTCGCATAATATGCCAAGGTAAACAAAACGCCCCAACTGTTTTTCCTGTAGGGTAATGCAAACGCATTTTTCCACACTTTTAAGGTAACGTCCATCCATAACGGAAAATGGCCGATGTTGTTTTTAGGTTCGTCGCGTCGTTAATTCGATTTAGCGATCGCATCTGACATAAAATACGTTAAACTCTCGGGAGAGTCGAGGATTTTTTAAATAACGTGCACTGGTTTACTGGTTATGTGTTTCAGATTCGTTGGCTTTTTGTTAGGAGTAGACAATGTGTGTTGCCAGTTATGACATACGGAAGTGAAACGTAGTCGCTTACTAAGGGCCTCTTAAATAGGCTCAAGGTTGCTCGACGTGCTATGGAGAGGGCTATGTTAGGTGTTTCACTACGCGATAAGATTCAGAACACGGATATCCGTAGGAGAACTAGAGTGACCGACATAGCTCTCAGGATAAGCAAGTTGAAGTGGCAGTGGACAGGGCACATAGTGCGTAGAACCGATGTCCGATATGGCGGAAAGGTTCTCGAGTTGCGTCCGCGTAACGGAAAACGAAGCGTAGGCCGACCCCCGACCAAATGGACTGATGACCTGGTTAAGGTGGTGGGTAGCAGATGGATGTCAACTGCAAGGGGTCGGTCCGCATGGAAAAATAAGGAGTTCAGCAGTGGACGTTTTAGGTTGTAATGATGATGATAAAGTAGCTATGGCGCTGATAAAAATCAAATATGTTTATTTCAAAATGGATTCATAAGATTTGACTCTTACAAAAAGCTACGTTGGCTCATTGGTGTGGACTGTTGTGTTCCAACCTGGAGGGTGCGTGCAGGAAGAAATATCCCACACCAATGTCTTTTCGAATTATGAAATTATATGTTCGTTTATCCGTTGCTCTTAGGGTGACGGAAAACATCGCGAGGAAAACTGCCCACGCCTGAGAAGAGATTCAAAGGTTGTGCGCGTAGTCGACCAATCCGCACTGTGCTCGCGTGAATGACTAAGGCCTACACACCCTATACGGGTAGGATCGTGCCACTCGGTGGCGACAAATGAGCTGATGATGGTGAAACTAAGTGATTTAAGGAGAGTGGCTAGTGGAAGTTGGATGCAGATTTCACAGGACTGTAATAGCGTTTATTGGAGAAGGCCTATGCTCAGCGTTGGACGATAGTGGTCTGATTGATATACCATAAGCACTTATGAACATTAGAATACAAAAAATACCAATATAAAACATTGCGACCACCATAAGTCATCACTTTGGTATTTGAAACAACAAGACTTAAAGTTTGATGCAGGTTGCTCAGGACTATGATGGCGCTCATTGGGGGAGGCCTATGCTCAGCGGTGGACGATTGTGGTCTGATTGATATACAATAAACACCCATGAATGTTAGAACACAAAAATAAATAATATAAAACATTTCGACCATCATAAATCACCACTTAGGTATTTCAAACAACAAGAAGAGAAAAAGATACTCATTTATTTGCTCTCAGGAACGAAGCTAAAACATTAATAGTCGATACGGTTTATCGGTTACATAGAAACTCATTACTCAAAACTTTTCATTTTACGACGAACTAACGTTGATGTAAATAAAACTTACTTTCCATTCGCCTGTAGAAAACCACACACGTTTAATACTAGTTTAGTTTTATAAAAGAACAAACAAAACAAGTTTTGGCTCTTACAATGCAAATAATCAATATGAAAATAAATATACGACATGAATCCGACAACGAAATAGCCAAATGCTATCCCCTAAAATAACCACAGTACTATTTATGTACGAGTAAGTATCAAGTTATATTGAACTGAAAGTAATTTAATCTAAAAAAATATTACGTAAGGTTGTTTTAATATATCAAAATTGAAATTTGAAATTCTTTTGTTTCGCCTAAAACTAACCGCAATGTAGCAATTGTGTCAGACATTTTTAGTGCCTAAACTAACGATTTACCTTTATATAGATTACAAAGGTAATTTTTTAGAGATGTTAAAAATAATATCATTCTTGTCCATAAACTATTACCTATTGATCTTTGTATCAGCACAAGACATTTTATAAACTGTACGATTTACACTATTATAGGTAAATATAATCCTTTTCTTATCGACTCCAACACTTTAAATTTTACAATCATCATTAGCTCACAAACGTCCCTCCCTGAGGAGCACAAGCATACCCGTACAGGGTGATTAAGCCTCAGTCGTCCAGGCGGGCCCAGTGCGGGATTGCCGACTTCACGCACAACCCTTGAATCTCTTCGTACTTTTACAATAATCTTATAATCTACGCTCACAAGAGTATCCCTACATTCCTTCGACTAATTCAAACACGCGATTCCAACGAAAATACGCCCCGTCTCATCGCAGATCTCTGGTGGTAATTTCCAAGGTTCGAGCTGCGAAATGGTCGTTACAGCTGATTTAGAAGTCACCCCGCGAATCGATGTTACTTTCATCTTTTCGCCTCAGTAATTCCATTAACATGAATTCCACCCCCGCCTTCCCGTTTAATTCGGCATCTGTAGCGAGGTAGCATTAATTTTAAAAGGCACATTGTCTACAAGGTTATGTCTGATATAATTAAAACAGCTGCGTAGTTTCTAAAGTCTTTAATATAAATATTTGTTAATCGGAACTTTGCATAAATGTTGATCAAATTGTGCAAATATTCTTTTAACGGCCTGATTATCTAATAAGAGAGATGATGCGGTGCTTAAGACACGTTAAGCCGTCACATTGGTCCTGATTACAATCTTAGGATCTTACCTAGTCACTAACACATTAGGTTATTAGGTGGTGGGTTACAACCCAATCTCCTCAAAGCTATTATAAGCGGGAAGATATGTGCCCTGCAGTAGGACTTAATACGCTGATGATGAATTGAATTTCAATTTGGGATATTAGTTATAATATAAGAAATCTGAAACTTTTCTAGTGAAATTATGACACCTTTTATTGGACATATAAACAAAACTTAAACTAGATCCACAATCAAAAAGTGTCCGCGGCAAAATTCTGCCCATCACGTTGGTTGGGCAGAATTTTCATTCAGTTTCACTTGCCATAATGACATAGTTTTGTGCTTGTGATATTAGGATTTTGTACTCTTCAATGTCGCTAACACATACGTTTAGTTATTGTTATATTTGTGTTTAAAAATAACAATAAAGAACTATAAAAAAAGAGATAAAAACGGGTTCGTCATAATTTTCCAAATTCAAAATCAATATTATTATTCAAGTCACTGTATACTAATTTTAACAAACATAAATATAATAGTCTTACTCTAAAACAACATTGTGTTACGATCTCATCACAATCACCAGGGGATAAAGACTAAATTACTTCACCGGATACTCTATCTTTACAAAGGTAGCTTACACAATATACTGGTTCACAATGAGTATAACGCCTGCGGCATTACAACGCTATAATGAATATATTAGCTACATCCCATTCCGCGTACATCGCACAACATTGAAATCCGTCACATTCTCCTCTATTATCCTTGTAGACAATAGGATAGACTTTAATTATTAACATTTGACATAATACAACGCACCCGTTTACTTAACGCTGGCTTTGGATTTTACAGTTACATTTGTACGTGTGTGTGTATGCGTGTACACGAGCTTGTGCGTGTTCGTTACATAGCCTGTGTGGGTATCTATCATGAACTAATTATTTACTATGCAATATATATTATTATTATAGGGAGTTGTGTTTCCGTTGAAGAGTGAAATAAATGCACACTCAACATACTTCCGACCCATATTAATGTATGCTTGACTCTTGTTTCATTCAAAATAGGGTTTATTCACAATTTCAATATAAACACAAAAATAATATGAGCTTTTATTTTAAAAGTGGTTTAATTTACGTATTAGTGTAATATCAAAGATATCACAAACTTCAACACCAACCAAACACGAATATACATTGAAAAGCCCAAGTCCGTGCAAAACAAAGCGCATCCATTCTTTCGTCATAACTCATACAAAAGTAAATATCATAAATTCGTTCAACTCCAATGACATTCATAGTCGCACATGATGTAAATCATATGTATTCCACGCTTTGTTCTTGACGATAAAATAATATTTAGAGATTTCATGGGTTTCAAAGGTATTTTAAATTAGAATCTTTAAACTCTGTTGTTTGCTGAGGCAGTTAGACTCGGAAAGATAGATGATGCAAGATTTGTATCACGATTTATATAAAAACTTAGTTTTTTCCGCTGAACAATGTCGCTGCTAATCCTCTGGGCTATGTCGGTCACCTTAGTTCTCCTACGGATATTCTGGTTTCGGATTTATTCGCGTAGAGAAACCCCAACCATATCTCTCTCCATAGCACGCTGAACAACCTTGAGCCTAATCAAGAGGCAATTATTTATTTAATTAGCGAGAATTAACAAGTTTAAGGTGGCAGTGTGCAGGGCACATAGTGCGTAGAACTTGACGACCCATTTGGTGTAATTGTTGAGACGTCGGTTACTACAACAAGGGTCTTGGGTTCGATCCCCCGGCAGCACTAACATTTTTGTGCATGGATTTGTCTGTTTGTATTAGTTTGGGTGTTTTTATGTATAATATGTATGTATTTACAAAAAAAAATGTATATAAGTATGATTATCCGTTGTTTCGTACATATAATACTACGTCAAATTTGATAATTCACTGATCAAAGTAATGCAACACAATATCAGCTAGTTCAATTAAATACTTACCAGGCCTAATAAGTCAATCTGAACTACCTGAAATCACTTCCAACAAGGTAAAATTACTACAACCGTCATTACCCGACCCGCGCGCGTAAAGAGCTATTGAACCATAAAAGTAATGGATCCTCCCATTTGCGAACCCAATTCAACAAGTCACCCAAAAGTTATGCGACAATGAACAAGTGAAAGAAAATGAAAATAAATTACCAATAGAGATGCCATCATTTATTCACCAGAATCGCGTCCAGCCAAGGGGGTCCGTAACAGGTGGCATTCGTGATTCGGATATCTCACTTTCGAAGATTAAAGAAGAATATTATTTATTTGTAAGGCGTATTGTTTAAAAAAATACTAGAATCAATCAAACTTAAATAAAAACACAATATACATTTTTTTACTTTATATTTTTGAGAGCTGCAAATTTGTTAGAAACAATCTTAAGCTATTTAATAGGGCAGGTGATATTTACCCTCGAAATAAAAGAAATCTACATAGATTAGTACTTAAGTCAGCACCTAGAACCACTTCATACATGAAAAATTGTTTAAAAATGTGTTATTTGTTAAAAAATTACAGTTGTGGCTTCTTGAGAAGAATTTTTATCATGTTAGCGAGTTCTTAAACTAAATATATGTAGTATCGCTTCAGTTAACTTTAACATGCCATATTTTTGGCGAAACATGTGAAACTTCATTTGAATATTACCACCAATAATTGTACCATGTTCATGTTAATAATAAAAAATAATTATTATTATATTAATATGTGTATGGTAGGCACTAATGCCATCTCAGATATGGATTGAAATATCCTTGCATATATTAAATACCTACATGATAACGAGAATAAGTTCAATATAAAATCGAAACTTATTCTAATAAAACTACGTATTTAATTAGTTTAAAGCCCACAATATAAAAAATCTTCATCACATTAGTTTTCCAACTTTTTGTTATTTACTGCGTTTATTAGATGATAACATCCGTCTATACTACATAATTGCTTGATTTATGTCTATGTAAGTTGATATGAGAGCGTCGGTGGTTCATTGGTGTGGACTGTTGCCTTCCGATATGGAGGGAACAGGTTCAAACGCCGCCACGTACCAATATCTTTTCGAAATCCCGAAATTACATGTCTTCGTTAATCAGACACCCATACAGTGAGGGAAAACATCGTAAGGAAACCTGCGCACGCCTACAAAGAGATTTAAAGGTTGAGCGAGCGAGTAGACTTGTGACTTTTATTTGATTAATTCATAATGAGTTAATTATATGAAAGTTGAAAATAGTTTTATTAACAAAACTAAAACTATTTATTCTTAAAACCAAATTTTAAAAATACGGAAATTATTAAATAAAAAATGTAAACAACAACCTATTGCATCGCATCAAGTAAGTCCAGAACAGATATTGGACTAAAAACATGTATTTCCAAGCCTGTGTACAATGTAGTCTCACTTTTTCCCGGCAATCTGGAACACACTCCTTGTTCTTGCGGCCGCTGCCACTCTATCCGTCCCTCACAAAGATAGACAGGATTTAGGGGAATTTTTCAACGCGTCCGAATCTATCGTCGGTGAACGTAACAAAGGAAGAATTGATGCGATTTTCACCTATGCACCGAACCGTAGACCAATATTCGCTTTTCGGATTCCCGTATTTGAAGTAGACATACTCTGATAGGTGACTGCTGTTGCTAAGTGAAAACGCTATGTGTAGACAGTGTGAGTCTGGTTTGTTTACCTTAATGACTACTTAATAGAAATAAATAAATATCCACTGACAATCACACAGCGCCATTTAGCTCCAAACTAAGCATTAGCCTATAATATGGATACCAAACAACGGTTAAACAAACTTATATACTTTTTATGTAAATACAAACGTATTACACATAGAAAACATCCAGACCAATACAAACAGACATGCACACAAATTTTTGTACTGTCCGGGATCACATGGGTCGTCAAAATCAAAATTATTATAATAAATGTTTCCATACGGTCAAAAGTAATTTTTCTTCTTATTGTGTAGATATTTGGTAGTACTTTGATACTATTCAATATATAATAATAAATATGATATTATATACATTCACACAGTGCCATCTAGCCCCAAGTTAAGCGTGAAGCCAGTATTATGGGTACTTAACAATGGATAAACATACTAATATTTTTTTTTGTAAATACATACATATATATATATATATATATATATTATATTATTTTATATATAATATTATACATCGAAAACACCCAGACATNCCCATGAATGTTAGAACACAAAAATAAATAATATAAAACATTTCGACCATCATAAATCACCACTTAGGTATTTCAAACAACAAGAAGAGAAAAGATACTCATTTATTTGCTCTCAGGAACGAAGCTAAAACATTAATAGTCGATACGGTTTATCGGTTACATAGAAACTCATTACTCAAAACTTTTCATTTTACAACGAACTAACGTTGATGTCAATAAAACTTACTTTCCATTCGCCTGTAGAAAACCACACACGTTTAATACTAGTTTAGTTTTATAAAAGAACAAACAAAACAAGTTTTGGCTCTTACAATGCAAATAATCAATATGAAAATAAATATACGACATGAATCCGACAACGAAATAGCCAAATGCTATCCCCTAAAATAACCACAGTACTATTTATGTACGAGTAAGTATCAAGTTATATTGAACTGAAAGTAATTTAATCTAAAAAAATATTACGTAAGGTTGTTTTAATATATCAAAATTGAAATTTGAAATTCTTTTGTTTCGCCTAAAACTAACCGCAATGTAGCAATTGTGTCAGTCATTTTTAGTGCCTAAACTAACGATTTACCTTTATATAGATTACAAAGGTAATTTTTTAGAGATGTTAAAAATAATATCATTCTTGTCCATAAACTATTACCTATTGATCTTTGTATCAGCACAAGACATTTTATAAACTGTACGATTTACACTATTATAGGTAAATATAATCCTTTTCTTATCGACTCCAACACTTTAAATTTTACAATCATCATTAGCTCACAAACGTCCTCCCTGAGGAGCACAAGCATACCCGTACAGGGTGATTAAGCCTCAGTCGTCCAGGCGGGCCCAGTGCGGGATTGCCGACTTCACGCACAACCCTTGAATCTCTTCGTAATTTTACAATAATCTACGCTCACAAGAGTATCCCTACATTCCTTCGACTAATTCAAACACGCATTCCAACGAAAATACGCCCCGTCTCATCGCAGATCTCTGGTGGTAATTTCCAAGGTTCGAGCTGCGAAATGGTCGTTACAGCTGATTTAGAAGTCACCCCGCGAATCGATGTTACTTTCATCTTTTCGCCTCAGTAATTCCATTAACATGAATTCCACCCCCGCCTTCCCGTTTAATTCGGCATCTGTAGCGAGGTAGCATTAATTTTAAAAGGCACATTGTCTACAAGGTTATGTCTGATATAATTAAAACAGCTGCGTAGTTTCTAAAGTCTTTAATATAAATATTTGTTAACATAAATGTGTTGATCAAATTGTGCAATATTCTTTTAACGGCCTGATTATCTAATAAGAGAGATGATGCGTGCTTAAGACACGTTAAGCCGTCACATTGGGCCTGATTACAATCTTAGGATCTTACCTAGTCACTAACACATTAGGTTATTAGGTGGTGTACAACCCAATCTCCTCAAAGCTATTATAAGCGGGAAGATATGTCCCTGCAGTAGGACTTAATACGCTGATGATGAATTGAATTTAAATTTGGGATATTGGTTCGATACAATAAGAAATCTGAAACTTTTCTAGTGAAATTATGACACCTTTTATTAAACATATAAACAAAACTTAAACTAGATCCACAATCAAAAAGTGTCCGCGGCTAAATTCTGCCCATCACGTTGGTTGGGCAGAATTTTCATTCAGTTTCACTTGTCATTATGACATAGTATTGTGCTTGTGATATTAGGATTTTGTACTCTTCAATGTCGCTAACACATACGTTTAGTTATTGTTATATTTGGTTTAAAATAACAATAAAGAAACTATAAAAAAAGAGATAAAACGGGTTCGTCATAATTTTCCAAATTCAAAATCAAATTATTATTCAAGTCACTGTATACTAATTTTAACAAACAAACATAAATATAATAGTCTTACTCTAAAACAACATTGTGTTACGATCTCATCACAATCACCAGGATCTCATCAGCTCATTAAACCCACCGAGGGCACGAGCCTACCGTATTAGGTGATTGGGCCTTAGTCGTCCACGCGGCCCGTGCGGATGGACGACTTCACACACAACCTTCGAATCTCTTCGCAGGTGCATGAAGGTTTCCCACGATGTTTTCCTTCACCGTAAGAGCGTCGGATAACGTACATATATTTCGAAAATTCGAAAACACATTGGTACGTGTCGGATTTGAACCCTCAGCCCCTGTAGGAAGGCGACAGTCCACACCATTGAGCCACCGACCTCATCACCAGGATAAGACTAATTACTTCACCGGATACTCTATCTTTACAAAGGTAGCTTACACAATACTGGTTCACAATGAGTATAACGCCTGAGGCATTACAACGCTATAATGAATATATTAGCTACATCCATTCCGCGTACATCGCAAACATTGAAATCCGTCACATTCTCCTCTATTATCCTTGTAGACAATGATAGACTTTAATTATTAACATTTGACATAATACAACGCACCCGTTTACTTAACGCTGGCTTTGGATTTTACAGTTACATTTGTACGTGTGTGGTGTATGCGTGTACACGCGCGTGCGTGTTCGTTACATCGCCTGTGTGGTATCTATCATGAACTAATTATTTACTATGCATATATATTATATTATAGGGAGTTGTGTTTCCGTTGAAGAGTGAAATAAATGCACACTCAACATACTTCCGACCCATATTAATGTATGTACTGTTCATTCAAATAGTTTATTCACAATCATATAACACAAAAATAATATGAGCTTTTATTTTAAAAGTGGTTAATTTACGTATTAGTGTAATATCAAAGATATCACAAACTCCAACACCAACCAAACACGAATATACAATTGAAAAGCCCAAGTCCGTGCAAAACAAAGCGCATCCATTCTTTCGTCATAACTCATACAAAAGTAAATATCATAAATTCGTTCAACTCCAATGACATTCATAGTCGCACATGATGTAAATCATATGTATTCCACGCTTTGTTCTTGACGATAAAATAATATTTTGAGATTCTGGGTTTCAAAGGTATCTTAAATTAGAATCTTTAAACTCTGTTGTTTGCTGAGGCAGTTAGACTCGGAAAGATAGATGATGCAAGATTTGTATCACGATTTATATAAAAACTTAGTTTTTTCCGCTGAACAATGTCGCTGCTAATCCTCTGGGCTATGTCGGTCACCTTAGTTCTCCTACGGATATTCTGGTATCGGATTTATTCGCGTAGGGAAACCCCAACCATATTTCTCTCCATAGCACGCTGAACAACCTTGAGCCTAATCAAGAGGCAATTATTTATTTAATTAGCGAGAATTAACAAGTTTAAGGTGGCAGTGTGCAGGGCACATAGTGCGTAGAACTTGACGACACATTTGGTGTAATGGTTGAGACGTCGGTTACTACAACAAGGGTCTTGGGTTCGATCCCCCGGCAGCACAAACATTTTTGTGCATGGATTTGTCTGTTTGTATTAGTTTGGGTGTTTTTATGTATAATATGTATGTATTTACAAAAAAATGTATATAAGTATGATTATCCGTTGTTTAGTACATATAATACTACGTCAAATTTGATAATTCACTGATCAAAGTAATGCAACACAGTATCAGCTAGTTCAATTAAATACTTACCAGGCCTAATAAGTCAATCTGAACTACCTGAAATCACTTCCAACAAGGTAAAATTTACTACAACCGTCATTACCCCGACCCGCGCGCGTAAAGAGCTATTGAACCATAAAAGTAATGGATCCTCCCATTTGCGAACCCAATTCAACAAGTCACCCAAAAGTTATGCGACAATTGAACAAGTGAAAGAAAATGAAAATAAATTGCCAATAGAGATGCCATCATTTATTCACCAGAATCGCGGTCCAGCCAAGGGGGGTCCGTAACGGGGTGGCATTCGTGATTCGGATATCTCACTTTCGAAGATTAAAGAAGAATATTATTTATTTGTAAGGCGTATTGTTTAAAAAAAATACTAGAATCAATCAAACTTAAATAAAAACACAATATACATTTTTTTACTTTATATTTTTGAGAGCTGCAAATTTGTTAGAAACAATCTTAAGCTATTTAATAGGGCAGGTGATATTTACCCTCGAAATAAAAGAAATCTAGATAGATTAGTACTTAAGTCAGCACCTAGAACCACTTCATACATGAAAAATTGTTTAAAAATGTGTTATTTGTTAAAAAATTACAGTTGTGGCTTCTTGAGAAGAATTTTTATCATGTTAGCGAGTTCTTAAACTAAATATTACATATATTTATATAATATTTAGTTTAAGAACTCGCTTTAGTTAACTTTTACATGCCATATTTTTGGCGAAACTTGTGAAACTTCATTTGAATATTACCACCAATAATTGTACCATGTTTCATGTAAATAAATAAATTATTATTATAATTATATTAATATGTGTATGGTAGGCACTAGTGCCATCTCAGATATGGATTGAAATATCCTTGAATATATTAAATACCTACATGATAACGAGAATAAGTTCAATATAAAATCGAAACTTATTCTAATAAAACTAGGTATATAATTAGTTCAAAGCCCACAATATAAAAAATCTTCATCACATTAGTTTTCCAACTTTTTGTTATTTACTGCGTTTATTAGATGATAACATCCGTCTATACTACATAATTGCTTGATTTATGTCTATGTAAGTTGATATGAGAGCGTCGGTGGTTCATTGGTGTGGACTGTTGCCTTCCGATGTGGAGGGAACAGGTTCAAACCCCGCCACGTACCAATATCTTTTCGAAATCCCGAAATTACATGTCTTCGTTAATCAGACACCCATACAGTGAGGGAAAACATCGTAAGGAAACCTGCGCACGCCTACAAAGAGATTTAAAGGTTGAGCGAGCGAGTAGACTTGTGACTTTTATTTGATTAATTCATAATGAGTTAATTATATGAAAGTTGAAAATAGTTTTATTAACAAAACTAAAAGTATTTATTCTTAAAACCAAATTTAAAAATACGGAAATTATTAAAGAAAAAATGAACAACATAACCTATTGCATCGCATCAAGTAAGTCCAGAACAGATATTGGACTAAAAACATGTATTTCCAAGCCTGTGTACAATGTAGTCTCACTTTTTCCCGGCAATCTGGAACACACTCCTTGTTCTTGCGGCCGCTGCCACTCTATCCCGTCCCTCACAAAGATAGACAGGGATTTAGGGGGAATTTTTCAACGCGTCCGAATCTATCGTCGGTGAACGTAACAAAGGAAGAATTGATGCGATTTTCACCTATGCACCGAACCGTAGACCAATATTCGCTTTTCGGATTCCCGTATTTGAAGTAGACATACTCTGATAGGTGACTGCTGTTGCTAAGTGAAAACGCTATGTGTAGACAGTGTGAGTCTGGTTTGTTTACCTTAATGACTACTTAATAGAAATAAATAAATATCCACTGACAATCACACAGCGCCATTTAGCTCCAAACTAAGCATTAGCCTATAATATGGATACCAAACAACGGTTAAACAAACTTATATACTTTTTATGTAAATACAAACGTATTACACATAGAAAACATCCAGACCAATACAAACAGACATGCACACAAATTTTTGTACTGTCCGGGGATCACATGGGTCGTCAAAATCAAAATTATTATATTAATTGTTTCCATACGGTCAAAAGTAATTTTTCTTATTATTGTGTAGATATTTGGTAGTACTTTGATACTATTCAATATATAATAATAAATATTATATTATATACATTCACACAGTGCCATCTAGCCCCAAGTTAAGCGTGAAGCCAGTATTATGGGTACTTAACAATGGATAAACATACTAATATATTTTTTTGTAAATACATACATACATACATATATATATATATATATATATATATATATATATATATATTATATATATTATATATAATATATATATTATATTAATATATATATATATATATATATATATATATATATATGATACATAGAAAACACCCAGACCATTACAAACAGACGTGGTCATGCACACAAATGTTTGTACTGCCCGGGAATCGAACCCGGAAGCCTTGGTGTAGCAGCCGACGTGTCAACAGCAACACCAAATGGGTCGTCAAAGAAAAACTATAAGAATGCCTTTAATTAACGATGGTAATGACTCTGATATGTGCGTTTGTAAACCTACTACAGGTATCAATACTTAATTTTTCTTTTTAACTCTAGTTTTTAATACACCAATAAACGTAAAGTAACCTTGAGGTGCCTTAATGATGAGGCCTCAAGGAAATTTTCAGATTTGAAACACACATAGATACAATACATTTATCAAACTCAGCGTTCACAATAACATCTCAAGTTACATAATTTTAATTCTTTTATGATCATGTATTTCTATGTTGTGTTATTGTATAACCTATAATAAATTGTTTTTACACAAAGTCATTTCTTAAAAAAGTTACTTGCTTTGTGTTCTCCAAGAATATCAAAGCAACCGAATATAAAGCTAAATAAAGTTTACATTTAACTACAGTGCAGCTAATAGAAGTTGCATAAGCACCGTTCCCTTGATAGTGGGCAGACCCGCTCGTGGCTTCTTTATACGAGCCTTTGATGTTGGCCGCAGATGACGCTTATCCGAGTCTATAGACATGAAATATGTCTTTGGCCACTGTTATTTTTTTAGTATGTTGCGTGCTGTGAGTGTGGAAATAGTTCCAACTGAAGTGATTCAGAGCTAATTTGGAAAATGTATTTCCGCATCTACAGTGTGGAATAAAGAAATTACATTAGTATTTAAAAAGTTTAAATTATTATAAATGTAATGCATAAACAATAAAGTATTACTAAAGTAAAATACCAAACAGTTAACCAAGTTCTTCCAAGCCAAATTTATGATTTGCTCCTTCTTAAAATAATTTCAAAAGTTTCTGTTCATTTAGATAAATTTTCATTACATGCCCATTTAATTAACATGTTGGATGTTTTACATTACAGCTGCATAAGATAACTGAGGTAAATAATGGTAGTAACGACGATCGTAACTACGACATTTTTAAAGATTCTTTTACATAAATATAAGGGAAAGCTTTTTCAAATGCCGCCACTTTCCAATATTTGATAAAATTTTCGGAATTATATCTCTTTTACAAAATTGTGAGGAAACCGGCGCACACCTACGAATAAATTCAAGTGTGCGTGAAGTCGTACATCCCGCTCTGGGCCCGTGTGGACGACTACGGCCTAAGACACTTAACGGGTAGCAACGTCGAAAACAAAAGCTCATGCCCCTCGGTCGGGACATGTAATGAGCTGTCGATGAAAGGAGATGCGGGGACGCGGTGCAGCCCTCGTAATGAGTGCGGCGAGAGTAATCTCTCTCTCTATTCAACCTGTCGCAGTCCATTGCTGAAAAAAAAACATGCAAAATTAATCACTTTAACTTTCAAATCACATACTTTTACCCCCCTTGTACTTAGTCCTCGACGTCAGCCGTTACTTGACTATGCATATATGTGGATTTGAAAACATGAATATTAAATAGTGAATTTTCTCGTAGACTATTAATCAAAACCTTTTTGCCGAAACCAAGACGGGTACAGGCCTCCGGGCGACACAACAATGCATAGATTTACATAAGAAATTCACACATCGCTTAAAACTTGCGCAGTACAGGCAGCTGAAGGGTGAAGTTCTCACGGCACCTTAATGAAGCGAGAAATAACTGCTAGTGGTATGAACCGTGTGTTCAATTTGAAAGCTAAGTTCTTCAAAATTAAGTTTATATTTTAAGTATATTTGTTCTTTTACTCGTTAAATTAACACATATTTTCGATATGTTCTTTGGAATGTACAGGATTTCTGTCTCACGTCAGAACATGAAACATACGATTACTACATAAATACAAAACATCAACAATTACTTTAGTGTCAGCACTATTCTGAAACCAATCCATTTTCCATATAATAATTAGTTAATTACTAATTTCATCTCACATTTAATATTATCATTAAATTGAACGAGTCTAATTGTTATTACGAAATACATTCAAGAACGTCTCTCACTTTTGCAAATGCGAAACGAAAACGCTTATTAGATTGTTTCACAAGTAATTCTCCATTTATGAAGATTAATAAGACGAATCTTGAAGGTTACTATTATAAGTATTTCTTGAGCCTTATATAAGTGTACTTAGGAGATCATTTTCTGTTACTAACAAGCAATGATTGACGACCCATGTGGTGTAATGGTTGAGTTGACGGCTCTTACACCAAAGGTTTCAGGATCGATCCCCGGACAGTACAAATATTTGTGTGCATGAACATGTCTGTTTGTATTGGTGAATGTTTCTTTGTATAATTTAAAAGATATACAAAAAAATTAACACAAATAACCTAGAAGCGAGACCGCCGCGCGGTAAATCATTGGTTTATTTTTCTAAAATAAAAAGTATTTCCTAAAATAAGAGTAACCTATATTTTTCCTTATATTGTCAGGGACTTGCTAAAAAAGGTTATAAATAAAGAAAAAATAGTATTATAATTATATTTCAATTAAATGTATTGTGTAAGAACATAAATTTTTTATATGTTTGAAATCTTCGGAGCATGCCTTAGAGCAGCATTGGATTTATGGCTCTCATCATGCAAGCTGAATTCGAAAGTTGCCATATAACCACGACCACGATCAAATCTTAAAGAGAAGTCTTCAATACAACGACATGCATAGGCAAACTTTTTAAACTACCTCGTCACAGTGCTTCGACATTCATGAGGCAGATTTGCAATTGAAACGCTTGTCGGCTAGTTCCGACGTTTCCAGACACCCGCCAGTTTTTGCTGCAGTTCAAACTTGGGCAACACCAATTAGGTATTAGCATAGCCCAGTATAAGCTGGTCTACCTCACCGTATCATGTTTATGAACGGTCAGGTTTTATTTGCTAAGCTTATACGTATTACTTATACAAGTTCTCACCCGCGACTCTGTCCTTGTGGAAAAGATTGTTTCCTGGTCCTTCCTTGGTTAGGATATTACAGGCTAAATCACGTGATCGTCCGAAAAAAGATGATTCAGTGCTTTGGAGGGCTCGCTGAGCCGTTGGGCCCGGCTAAGATGGAAGTCCTCAACACCCACCAATCCCCAATAGGCCCGGGTGATGAATTACGGCCCAATCTCCCCGTGGCTATATTAGACCGTTATGAGATGATGATGATGAAGACGCAGTCTACATAACGAGCGGATCCTAGTGATTCGCTCGTTGTCACTAAGTTAATATTATACATCAAAATATTATAGCGACATATATATGGTAACTACGTTTATATATTTCCTTGATTTGAAGTGACTTTTTCAATAAAGAAATATCTACCTGCTTTAAAATACATGCGTTTGGAGATTAAACTTTGCAAAGGGCAGATATCTACGGCCCTTAAACTTTTCCATTACGCGGTCGCTACTCCAGAAATTTTCTGCCCTAGTTCTGTATTTGCGCTTCATATTTGTTTGTTTATTTACACTTAAGATAGTAGATGAGAATGTAGGTTTAGTAAAATACAAAACTCAATATTTCCTTTTGCATTTTAGTTTTAGAGATATTTTACGAAGATTTAAAAAAATATTAATAAAAGCCCTTGGCTAGTACTCGAGTCATGAGTTGTTCTTAAGAGACGGATTGTAGAATAATAAATTAAATTCGAAATAAATATGTATTGAAATGGTGTTTATTCGCTATCCATTAGTATATAAAAACAGAAACATGAAATATTATATGTTTTGGTACTTGGACAATTATATGTCTTTCATGTAAATAATTAAACAAAATAGTTAAATGTACAAATAGTCATTTCGTGTTTTTAAGACACAAGTTCTGCCATAAACTTAGTTTAGGATAGACAATAGGCCTGTATTATGTAAGTATTAATTAATTTCATATTATTCATAAATGATGCTCTTAAGGTTTTTAATTTTAATAAATTTACTTATACAAATAAATTATCTGAAATTGAGTAGGTACATCCCTTAATATATTGTTTTGACTTTATATTTTACGTATCCGGCCTCTGTATCAACAACCTCATATGACATTATTTATTATAACAAAGCATACTCCACCAAATATTAAACTTGTTTACACACACGGCGTCCCTTGAGATTAGAGCAGCAGCTCCCAGTCTGAAATAACACATAATTTGACACGTTTGAGCGTTTTAATTAGGCTCCAACGGGCATATGCAAATGGGCCGCCGAAATGACGTAAGACTCCCGCTTAAATTCCCAACTGCTGTACTGCTGGATATGACATAGTTACTAAGAACGCTTGTGTTATAGTGCATTAAAGTTTGGGTTTAATATATCTTACATTCTTCGTCATTTCTAAAGAATTATTTGTGTAAGGCTGGTTATTAACAGAAGTAGAGTAGAGGGAACGAGTTGCTCTTGAAATAATTTTGTACCCTATACACTTACTTAGACTTAACATCTGTCGTTTAGGCTGTTGGTTGCAATGCTTAGTTTGGACTGTGTGAATGTATGTGGATATTTATTATTATTGCTCCCTTTCAAAACTGCATTCAATATCACTTACCATCGGATAAGTGAACTGACCGTTTACGAGTATTCCATAAAGGCTAAAAAATCACGTAACATCGTCAGTAATTCTTTTAAATTACACATATTTAATTTCGAACACATCTCCCAAAAATACAAAGGTATTTAAACACATCAACATAAATTGACTATGAATAAATATTAACCTAGGATCTACCGAAGTCCCGGCAAACACTAATTAGAAAGCGAACCCCGAAAATTCCAGAAAACGTAGCGCGAATGCGCGAAGTAATTTTTCTTTGGACTTACCTTTTTTAATTAAATGTTTGCAATTAATTAAAAGTAACTTCGTCCAGAGCTAAATCCCGTCGGCGGGGTAAAGATTTTCACTACCATATAAAAACATCAAGTGCAAGTACGACTCGAGAGACGGGAGTTCCGTACAAATTTTTTGAAAAGTATGTATACCTAAAAAAATAATTCTTAAGTATTGACGAAAAGCCATAGTTTGAGGATATGTTTTTTTTATTTCATCAAAAATGATCTAATTTAAAAACACAATTTAAATTGTAAGAACGTGACGGGCAACACAACGGAGTTATAGTGAGATAACCAACGGTACGGTACATACGGTTACCAACACATCTTGAAGAAAGTGTCTTTGTCATATGACTCGCAAATTAGTATTGAAAAGTATGCTGCAGCAACGCCACCAGCACTTAACTCCGGGTTCGAAATGAGTTCGGAAACGGCATAGTTCAAAAACGCGTTTTACAATATATGCGTCCGTGCGTTTTCATATTTTTTTATAAGTAACGAGTGAAATGCGCATGACTGCATTTTTTAAAATATTTTTATATAAATTTAATAATAAATGGAGCGGATCCCTAAACCTTACTAATGTTTCGTTCGCCTCTCATTATTTCTTGATAATGAAGAGAATAATGGAGATTTTCCGGTAAATGGAATGAGATCGATAAATTTGTTGAAGTAAGTTCGAATCAATTTATTGTGTTTCAAAAAGATAAAATGCGTAACAATATTAGCAATTAAGGCGTGAAATATTGTTCATAGTAAGCTGTACATAATATAATAATGTTTGTGTGATTTTTTTTTTCTGTAACTAATCTTAATTGTACACTAACTAGGTCGTCATTTTGTTTACCTTATCTCTAAACCAGTCCATTCATTATCACTCATTCACATATACCAACCCCTTTTCCGCCCACCGAGCAATATAACCAACAAATTGAACATTTATCTTGTGCGAACATAAAACTATATACAAAAGCAAACGACCACTAAAACATAAATATTCCACGATAATAGTGCGCCGCGAGATTTGCCAAAGAGTCCAAATGCAAATTTGAATAGCTTATTCCATTTTCACAGCTTTGTTGTATGTAAAAACGGTAGTTTCACGTTTTATTGCGCCGCTCCCGTTGGCGCAGACTAACTGCCGTGTAATACAGATTTATAGGCGGGTTATAGCAGGTAACAAATGAAGTAATAAGAGAAGAGAATTGACATAGGTACGCTCAGTGGTTCATTTAGTACGAAGTGTACGAAATACCGTATTTACGATATTTTTGTTATATAGGCAGAATCAATTATTGTATTTAGTTATTATAGGATTTAAACCCTGTGAAAAAGAGCAGAAAACTATTACAAATGAAAATTAATTTAATATTTAATTTCTCAATTTATATTCGACCAATCATGGAGCAGTGCATTATTTGCCGAATTATAAATAAGCGTATAACTAAACGCTTTCTGTGATTGGTCTAAACTTTTAGAATCTTGTAAACGTATTTATTTTATTTTTTACATTTTAGGAAAACTTACAGCTAATGTTATTTTAGACACATAATAAATATAAATATTGAAGGCCAATTAAAAGTTTCCACATATAACACAAAGTATAAAGTTAAATTTTTAACCCAAAAACATCGGTACGCTATTGCTGCATAAAAAAATGTTTGCAAGTTGCCGCTTAAGTTGCAAGGTTGTAGTATTAAATAAGTCTACATCTACTCGTATATTCGTTAATTTCCATTACCATTAATTTGAAACGTCTCATGGTAAATTTATTCATTAATTACCATGAGACGTTTCAAATTAATAAGTTTTCGAAAATGTAGGCGTAAAATAATACAATTTATCTCTGGTGAAGAATTTTACGAAAGTTTATCAATTTCCTAGAAAAATAATCAATTAACGGTTATTAATTTCTGGTGACATGAACACCGAAACATGCGTCAAAATAGTCCACGATATCAAACAGCCCTATTCAACTTCGGTGCTATATGCAGATTGCAACAAACGCTAAGAAACTTTCCGTTGAAATTAATTAGCTCCGTTCTTAAGCCAGGATTTAATTTGGGTTAACGCTTCACTTTCACCCGGTCCGTGAATTGGCGGTGTTACGATCTATTTAACTCTTTGAGGAGATTCAAACGGTCTCATTAAATCATGATCAAGAAACTGAGGTGCTGGCAAAATAGGGAGAATTAACAGCGTTTTTGTTGTTCCCAAAAATGAATAACACTTACAAAATAACAAACTTTATTATTAACGGTACATAAACAACAGAAAAACATACTTATATATTTTTTTTGTAAACATATAGAAATATTACATCATAATAACATATTTAAAATACCCAGACGGTCTGGGCCAGATCAATACAAACAGACATTTCATGCGCACAAAATATGTTTGAACTGCTCGGGGTTCGAGCCTGGAACCCATGGTGTAAGAGCCGTTGTCGCAACCAATATCACAAAATGGCGACACATTTTGTGATATTGGTTGCGACATATGACGACTCATATCATCAACCAGTAACCCTAAACTAAGTTAACGATGTTATCGACCATATCATTTTAGTACTATTAAATCAAAAGTTTACAACTTCACTGCAATCCCTGTTTTGGTATCCCTCTCTCTCTGTATTCATTCTATCGCAGTCCACGACTGGACATGACCCCAACTGCATTTATTTTTGTTCGGAATGACTTATCGCTATTGGCCGCAAATGGCATTCACAACTTTATAGGACAACTGCGTCCTAGGATAGCGAAAACGTTATTTGAGTGGGAATGTTCGACCACACAGAGAAAGTCTCATTATTGCCAAAGTAACGATTCAAACAAAACCAGACTAATAGTGATTAATATTAAGGTGCAAATTGAAGTGCACCAGTTATCCACCTCACTTTAGCGGTTGATTCACACATGAAGAAGACGCTCCGTGCGTAGAGTATGCTGATTGGTCGATAGCTTATAAGATACTTCTTTTGCGCAGGTACATCGGTAAACGTTATTAATTGTATACTACTGTAATCAACGAAGTAATTAGCTCATTACGGCTGGGTACCTAAACAATTTGCCTTTAGTCTTGTTTTAACACACAATGAATTCCACCGAAAGAAACAAAAGCAGCCGCGGGGTCTAATTGTTTAAGAGGTCGACATTCCCGACCGAGGATTTTGGGAGAACGCCATTGTTGCGGCGACGTATTGTAATTGATGAGCCTCTCTTGTTTTGATGTTGGCAATATTATGTTGCTGACCAATCATAGAAAGACATCGCGGAGCGGAGTCATCTTGGGCTATTTGTTTACTTTAATAGTTTCACGGTAAGTTGCCTCAATTATGTGTCCTTAAATTCGATTGGTTATTCATTTGTTTTTGAACTCGATCGACATTCTTATTTAAGGATTGATTTTAAAATTACTTCAAAAAATTATATTTTTTTATACACGAATGCATAAGATTAGAGAGGCATAAGCTAAACAGTGTAATTTATTACTGAGCAATCTTGGGTAGTTTAACTTCCAACTTGTAGTGAAACGATTTTTAAATTGGAATAATTTTATCTGGTTTCCATAATAGAACTAGTTTCAACCAAAAACTCTGAAACATATAAACTGAAACGTAACTAATCCCAGATTCAGATCCATTTCCAATCAAGTTTGTTAATCTTAGGTATTGAGCCAGCTCACCATAAATCCTTCGTTTCTTTCAATGCATTTACTATTCTAGCAATTAATTAGTACCCCCACTTTCCCCCCTCGATTTATATCCGACATTAGCATACAGATTGGAAAGTTTGCTATCAGCTAGTGTCGTTGCCAGAACTATCGCAATTGTTAGCAACTACTTGATACCTTGTTGTTAACTATGATATTAATAATAAGAATCTAACAATTAGTACCTAATGAACGAAAGGTCGAAAGAAGTCTTAATTGAAGCATCTGTGAAAAGATAAGAGACTACTTTAATTGTTTACACACAGAAACATAATAACTAGGTATTATTATCTTTAAATAAAATCTAGTTATTTTACAGATATGTGAATGACCATTTGAATGAATTTCTCAAACAAAAGATTATTTTTACCCTATTGCAATATTTTTTTGACATATTATGTCTTTCCCATTGAGCGCCAAATATCCTGCCTGGTAACATTTAATTTAATTTAAGTAATTCTCATTTTAGGGTTCCGTAGCCAAATACCAAAAAACGGAACCCTTGGATTCGTTAAGTCTCTCAAGAAATTTGAATTTTTTTTTCTGTCCTACTCTTCCGTGTGTGGGTGGTATCATTGTTGCGGAGCTCTTGAAAAATTATATCGAGGTTTCCAATATCATTTTTTTATAAATTGAACAGTTTGCGCAAGAGACACTTCCAAAGTTGAAAAATTGTGTGTCCCCCCCCCCTAAATTTCTGTGTTGATAAAATAAAAAAAAATTTGATGTACATTACCATAAAATCTAACAACGAAATTTAGTTTGAACGATTTCTGATGTGTAGTTTTTTTTATACGTCACAATCGGTGAACCACTATTTTTCATATTAAAGCTGTAGTAGGTGCCTTAGTAAATAAAAATTACTTTCTATTATGGAACTTGCTGCTGCGGAACCCCCCACGGGCGATACCGACTCGCGCTTGGCCAATTTTTTCAACTTGGTATAAACTATTTGTTAAGAGGATACCTACCAGCTTTTTTACTTATCCAAGAGACTATGGAATCATTTAAAATAATTATCCAAAGCAAATATATTTCGAAATACGAGTATTCTCAGAAATCACCATCCACATATCAAGAACATCCAGCCCAATTAAGCGCCGATACTTATCACACGAGAGTCCAAGCGTTACTATGGGACATAGCTATCTGCAATCGAGCTTGAGCCAAGTCAAAAATACTATAATTACATTTAATATCAGTAACACAATCAATATCACCCGACATCCACGATGCAGCGATTCGTCTATGCAACTTTGCGTGTAACACGCCACGCCGTCTTTTGCAGATTTCTGTCTTAACTACACTAGAAACTGCGATCAAAATTAAACCTTATATACAGATCTAAAGTCCTAGAATTCAAAAGTAGATCAGTGGTCGTTAGGATCGTTTAGTGCATAGTATTTGCAGTCTTATCAAGTTACTTGTACGATTCGCAAAGCGAATTAAACTCAGAAGGTGACTTACTTGATATCGAATACCCTTAGAATAGTTTCTATTTGGTATTGTTGGTTTTAATTTTGTTTTCATTCGATCGGGACTTTCGTCTATGGACTATTTCGAATCCCACATGCAAACTGTACATCACTTATGCTTTGAGATGTACCGTTGTATACAACGATGATATCCGTAGGAGAACTAGGTGACCGACCACAGACATCCGAATAACAATTAGACTGGACAAGCCGCCAAGTTTATAGGCAGTCCCAGTGTCGCAATTACTTTTTCAATTCTTACCTGTGAAAAAATATATTTTTTTGGTAAATTTACTGATTCACTGCGATGATGGCATGTTACAATTGCACAGAATGGCATTTTGGAAAAAAAACGGTAATTTCTTCTAAAATTCGTGCGTCTTCATTCGTCTCACGGAGCGTAAACTATAGCCAGTGTATGCTCGTTGAGCATACATTTGTCGCACTTTTTAACGGGCTTGCCCCACTCCCTGTATTGGGAAATCTGTGGTGACCGACATAGCCCAGAGATTAGCAAGTTGAAGTGGCAGTGCGCAGGGCACATAGTGCGTAGAACCGATGGCCGATGGCGGAAAGGTTCTCGAGTGGCGTCCCACGTAACGGAAAGCGAAGCGTAGGCCGACCCCAACCAGATGACGGATGATCTGGTTAAGGTGGCGGGTGCAGTTGGATCAACTGCAAGGGATCGGTCCGCGTGGAAATCATTAGGGGAGCCTTCTTCAGCAGTGGACATAATTGGCTGTAATGATGATGATGATGATGTTGTATATTAATATCTTAATAATAATTAAGACATAAGATTATTTTATCATTGCCTTTTTTACGATTAGCACGACCCACATTATAAAACGATGCAATCTATTGATTGTACATTCATAAATAATAAAATGACTTGACGATTGAAAACTTACTGTTAAATAATGAATTTTTTTTTTTTAATTCCTCCGTGTATTGCGTTTTTCTTTTTCTTTGTGCAATAAAGATTATTATTATTATTAAAAAAAAATAAGTTTATACACAGTGGCGTTTAGTAATTTTGCATTAATGTCGTATAAACTCCAGTCGACACAGTCGCTGCAGAAACTAACCTGATGGTATGAAGTAATTTCCATACCAAGACGGTGCCAATTATATATTCAAATGATAAGCTGGACTATCGTACGTCTGTCCTTAGCTTACACTGACATGGAAATTATGAAAGAATTATTTAACTATTTCTGTTTACCTAGCTAAAAAAATATATTTTGCTTTTTAGTTTAAAGTTAATATATTTTTTGTATAAAAAATTTTTTTATTACGATTTCGATGATTTATAATGAAAATAATGAATGGAATAAAATTTAAAAGGTCGACTTTGTCTCCTTCCATCAAACCTGGCTTCTAAAATGAAACCACTTCCAAGTAAAAAAAATCATCAAAATCGGTACATAAACGACAAAGATACCGCGAACAAACATAAAAAGCATCCGCAGCCTTCTTTGGTTCGAATTGAGTAACCTTCTTTTTTGAAGTCTTAACCGACTTGTATATATACGAAAACAATATACCTATACCAAAAACGATAGCGACTGCTTATATAGAAAATACAAGCGTATTTTCCGGTTCCATTTAATAAATTACTTTCGTATTAATGGAACGACCAAATTGGGCCTGGATATAATGATAACTCGTCCTTAGAGGGCCATTCCGTTTCTGAGAAGCAATCTTGGCGCATTAACTTGTATTAGTTTTAATTCATAAAAATGAATCACTACTCGTTGGGTATATTTTCTTTATGACTCATGGCATCAGCTCTAAATCAGTTATATTGACCTTTTATAATTGTTCACTGCTAAACATCTCCCTAGGTAAAACCCTTCATGCTAGTCACGTCTCTTAAGTTTCTGTATATATATAAAAGTAGATACGCCACCCGTGCCTCAAAAACGAACCGCCAAAGAGAATACAGTTGTAGGCTCTTTGTTTTGGTAAATGTACGCTCATTCGTCATATGTGTGCTGTCGCTGCAATTGGAACACTTTTTTCAGTTGATTTGTTAACGTATCAAGAATCTATACTTTTACATATTATACAATACGGTAAATCCTTGACAAAGTATCGTAAATTTGAAATAAGATACA
>PQWD01006780.1:0-107671 GCA_019425675.1 Leucinodes orbonalis | reverse complement strand
ACTGCTGCACAGTGTAATCTTAGCGCTCGCTCGCTCCGCTCGGCGTGCATTCGGTTTGTATCGAAATCTATTTATCGTGTGGTCACTGCATTCGGAGCTCTAATTGACAGTTAAACCTGAGAGGGAATTTCAAAGCGTGATGCTAGTTGTTGCTTTATTAAAGGATGAAATTTGTTGAAAGATCTATCAACTTTGACGTGTGGAGGTATGTACTTAATGCAGAATAAGTCAGGTAATCTAAAATTATCACTAATTCGTTATGTTTTATCGCTCTTCAACCTAATGCTGTCCACTGCTGGACAAAAGTCTCCCCTATTTCACGCCAGATACTCCGGCAGATCCTCCGCTTTCCTCATCCACCCTCTACCAACGACCCTTTGCAAGTCGTCGGTCCATCGGGATGAAATCCTTTTTTTTTCTGACTACTGCTGTTGGCTGCAGATGGCCTTTACAGCTTCACCGGGCAGCCCGACGTAAAGCTTGCCAAGACGCGGTCTCCACTCCAGAACTCGTCTGCTCTAACGGCCATCGATTCTGCGACATACATCGCCTGTTACACCAAGGGTTCCGGGTTCTATACCCGGGCAGTACAAACATTTGTGTGCATGAACATGTTTGTTTGTATTTATACATGTCATATATTCATACATACATATCATTGTGAATGTATTCACAAAAATGTATATAGGTATGTTTCTCCATTGTTTGGTACTCATACAAGTTCACGCTTAAATTGGGGCCTGATGGCGCTGTGCTATTTGTTTATAAGTTGTAAACTTTGTATCGTAATATTCTACTCAAACGAATACGGAATATACTTGTATAATTTCATATAAGGATTTCCTGCATATCCCCGCTATCCTTGATCCAGGGCCGTACTTTTCCGAGTAAGTGTTATGCAAAACGTATAACGCAAGAGTGCCAAAGTGTTCTCTGTAAGTACAGTTAAAGAGAAAAGTGAAAAACACTTTTAAAGTTTTAGTGACTAAAGTAGTCGTGATGTTAATTGCGTTATTTTAAACATTCGCTCTTTTAAGTTTTTTATAACGATTAGTAGCTGACGGTTGCAATTTTTTTTTTCATTTTCTGTCATACCAATATATGACTGATAATGAAAAAAAATGTCGGCAATATTGGCTTCAATATTATCTATAGGTATATTTGGTTTTCACGACTCAAAATCTCGAACTACGAGTACCAGAGTATCCCGTATATGAAAAATGCTGCATCTACTGGACATACGCCAAATATCCCGGTCTTTTGCTTTTTTTCATCCAACCTCCACCAGCTTTTTCAAGTCAGCGGTTCATCGGGCTGACTGATTTATTTTACTGACATATTGATTTTTCACCTTATGTTAAGTGATATCGCTACCTATAGACATTTGGTACTCAGACGTAGCAAAGAGTGTGTACCACTAAAGAGTAATAAGTAAAAATAGGGGAGCAAGTTCAATTAGGCCTGCGATAACCTTCCTTGACGAAACACCACACAAACTTTTGTTTCGTCTAAAATATCTTAAATTACTCAAAGTCCTTTGTAATTAACGACTGATTTTAAATAATAATGCAACATGAATATGTTGTTGCTTGTTCCAACAAAATATAAACACATTAAAATAAACTTACTTAATGGGGAATGGGTAATTACATTTATTTTGTTGAACTTCCGTTTCTAATGAGCGAAGTTTTATTTGAGTCTGAGCGACCAAACGGGGACAAACTTGTAATGACACGTTATTATTTCTGTTTTCACACATAAAAGTTTATAAAACGAATAATCTGAAAGTCGTTACAGAGTCGATAACAGATCACTGGTATCTTTCTGAATCTTGAAGGATTTTCACAATATTTTTATTAAGATACAACCATTTATTTAAGAATAAAGATAAAGAAAGAGAAAAATACAATTATTTCATTACTTTTTTCTTTAACATACTGTCTACAGTTTTTGCGATTTGATATCCTGATTTCTAAGTGTGTTGCCATTTTACCCCATGTTCTTCGTGATGAATGGTTTTTGATGAAATTAACTTATTGTTTTAAGCTTTAAAGTACTCAAAATAACATCAAATAATGGTTATATTGTAAGACTGAATGTGATTATTTCTAATTTTTTAAAAGCCAATGAATGTTCGGTATAACTTTTCAGCAAGTTTCACAAGTGAAACATTTGTGCTCGCCACTGTCCAAACACAGTGCTATAGTGTATTTCCGTACGGAGACAATGTCATGAGTTCTCAAGCAGGAAACATACTTATCTTGTTTGGTGTTAAAAAGCAATATCTGTGTTTTCACTGTTCAAAAAGCACGACTTTGTAAAGTGAAAGAGAAAAGTTTGTACGACAAATTTGGAAGAACAAACAAGCCGATTTTGCTTGATGGATAAGGTATCCTTGGTTAAAATATTTTATCAAGTTTACTTGAGAGATTATCGGTTGCCTTTTGTTAAGCCTTCTTCTATGAATAATAAGTAGTTCATTGGTATGGACTGTTGCCTTCCGATCTGAAGGTTGCGGATTCAAATCCCGCCACGTGCCAATGCATTCTCGATTTTTCGAAATTATATGAACGTTTATCCGACGCGTTTACTTGAAGAAAAATCGTGAGGAAAACTGCGCAATCCTGCAAAGAGATACAAAGGTTTTGTGCGTGCAGGCGGCCAATCCGCTCTTGGTCCGCGTGAACGACTAAGGCCTACAAACCTATACGGGTAGGCTCGCGCCCCTCGGTGAGAACGTTTAATGATGATGACAGAAAGTGAAATAATTAAAAAGTGTATTTAATCTAATACAGTCAAATTAAGAGCTTTTAAGTTCAATACATATACATAGACTGCACAAGACCACAATAATTGTGGTCTTGTGCAGTATTGTAGATAGTGTTTAGGGGAGGCCTTTGCCCTTTGGATACTGGTAGACTGATTGTGTGAAATAAACATCTTTTGAGACTTATGAAAAACAATAGCTTTTCTATTGTTTCACGCAACAGCATACCAACTGACATTCTATTGCTGGAAAACCCCTCTCGGGAAATCTTGTAAATAACAGCCATCACGTGGCACATTGAGTTATTTTGATAATATTTTTTATTAGGGATCGATAAGAAAATGGGGGCGGAGGAAAAGGTAACCCAGCCGCGGCACGAGTATGCCAAATACCAAAATAAAAAATGAAATAGAATAAATATATACTAGGATACTTACCAAATTAGCCGATTAAGCCTTGTAACCTCGTGACGACAATTGGAGTTTTCCACAAACAAGCCGTTATTGAAATGAAAATTAATTTTGCGAGTATTTAATTAATAATAATTGTGGACTGTCGCCTCCTACCGGGAGGGCTGAGGTTCAAATCCCGACACGTACCAATGCGTTTTCGAATTTTCGAAAATATATGTACGTTATCCGACGCTCTTACGGTGAAGGAAAACATCGTGAGGAAAACCTTCATGCACGCCTGCGAAGAGATTCGAAGGTTGTGTGTGAAGTCGTCCAATACGCACTTGGCCCGCGTGGACGGTTAAAGCCTAATCACACCTATACGAGTAGGCTCGTGCCCCTCGTTGGGCTCGTTTAATGAGCTGATGATGATGAAATTATTAACAGATGACAGGTAGGTACAATCTTAGGACGTTAACACCCACCAAACCGCATTGGGCCCGAGTAGTAGGCTACGGTCCAATCTCCCTATGTAAGAGAAGGCTTGTGCCCTGCAGTGGGTTGTAATAGGCTGTTGATGATGATAAGTCGGGCACATGGGACATGCGATATCAAATGAAGAAACAATGCTTATTTTTTTAAGGAAATTAGAACAATATCGAAATATCAAATGTGTGCATCTTCTTTTCGGTCGTACACTCTTGTCAGAATCGTCGTGGTTATGTCTCGGCCAGTGTTTGTGGTATGGTCGGCCTCGTGATGTCACCATGATCTCTATTCTTGGCGGAATGCGAGCACATGTTGATACTCAACTAACTTTCGCTCGCGTTAAGAAGAACTATTTTTTCAAGGGGTGGAATTAATCGAAATCCATTCTTAGGGGATACCTACTTCATAATATATTTACGCATACAAAGTTTAGCCCTTAGATTTGTTTGAAATTGACAATGTTTCATCCTTTTGGAGATAGAAATAATCGAAGTCATTTCATAGTGGATGCTTACGTCATAACCTACCTGTACGCCACCTATATAAGATATATTATGTTATCTCTCAATTGAACTTGAGTATTGTCATAAAAGTACGCATATATTATCAAATAAAAAGCATGTAAGTATGTACAATATGACAAAACCTTTTTCAATTGAACATAATCTTTTAACAACATCGCATATAAGGACCTAAATACATTTACTACTATTTGTCGTCAGATAAACTGCAATACTAAAAGCGCACATATACGTATGTTAAGCTCATTCGCTGACAAGGCGAAAGCACATACCCGTATCTGTCTCTTTGGGAAATTTAATCACGCCCAGGAAGCCACTATCCAATAGGTTCACCGGCGGACGCGTTGCGCCATTTCCGGTACGTATGTAGTGTTGAAGGATACCCTGTCATACCAATATATTGAGGTATGTTTAGCTGTATTTACTTAGAAGCTAGATTGAGGTATGTTTACTGATATGTGTAGTCCATACTCTTATATGGATATATGTTTTATCCTATTATAATAAAGATTTGATGATGAGTTTGAATTAAATAGGCTCAGTAATTACCGCTTACCAATACGCATTATTCTTTTACCCAAAGGTTGCCTGGAAGAAATTGCTACCTTAGCAATAAGGCCGCCTGTGTTGTACGTCTCTTGTTGTTATGATTTGTCATCTTACATGCAATAAGTTTTTTTAACTTTATCTTTACTGGAACAGTTTTATAAATTCTATCATTGATGTTATATAGTAGACTACTAAACCAAGGGTTCCAGGTTCGATCCCCGGGCAGTACAATCATTTGTTTGCGTGAACATGTCTGTTTGTATTGGTCAGGATGTTTTCTAAGTAATATGTATGTATATACAAACAAAGTATATAAGTATGTTCATCGATTGTTTAGTATTCATATTACAGGCTAATACTTAGATTGAGGCTAAATGACGCTGTGTGAATGTCAGTGGATATTTATTTTTATTTATTTATAGTGTATATTGGATGGTTCCTATTTTGATCAAGACTTATTCGATTTTGTACTCCGACCCAATAAAAACTTCTATTGCCATTAAAAATGCCTTTCTCAAGACATTTTAATCCTCTTTTGTGGATACTAAAAGTTAAGACGCAAGTAAGCTAAGCTCTGTCTGCTTAGAATATTTGTAAAAACAATCGAGTTAACTGTCTATTTAAATAAAGGTTTTTCATACGCATCTTCGAACATCGCAGTAGAACTGTTTTCTTATAAGTTGTGATTGATTATCGTCCATGGGGGACAGTTCCATCATCCCATGAGAACGTCCGCATCATAGCGTGTAATAAAAGAGGATGGGATGTGTGAAATTAGTGTTGACAGTATTGACATGAAAAACGGGCCCGTGACCACAAAATTGGTTGTCAATCTTCGTTTGCAAGAACGTGAACCTTTTACTGAATAGTTTGATAGTGGTGATATTATGAACTGACTTGGCTTTAATAATAAGCCGGCTATTTAGACATATAATATGCACATGGTAATCTATACTAAGAACTAAACTTGTCTTTTTCAAATTTTAATTGCCTAGTTAAGACGCAAAGTTCTTAGGTTATAGTTTAGCCCCGAGATTTAGTTACGTAATTTGGCTTTTTGTGTTGACTGTAATCTGTTTTGGTGTCTTATTAATAAATAAAAATAACATATAAATATTTTTCATAGCTCACTCTGTGCGAGCTGCGCGAATTACGAAGCGATTTTTATAGCTTGCTGTTACTGCGTGAGAATATCCACTAAATTCATGCAGCGCCATTTAGCCCCAAGTTAAGCGAAGAGCTTGATTAAGAAAATCAATCTCTTACGAGTGCAATACTTAGTTGACTCATGAAGGGATAACTTCAACAGGGATTCAAACTCATGGTCCTAGAATAAGCAGAAATCTGAACTTGACACTCAAGAAATGCAGTCGCTGTTACAAGACTACGAAGAGAGGATTTATTTAAACATCCTTCCTCAGAAACTTTTGCTTTGTTTAGTATTTATTTGAAAGATTTTGTATGCAAAGCGACTCAAAAAAAGTCTTAACTATAACTGTAAAAATGAAAAGCATAATTTATTAGAACGTCCAGCTGGCATAAAACAGTTGCATGTAATTTCGTATGCAATGTAGTGAGCGTTGTGATATCGATCGACGGCTTGTTTCTTCCATAATTTATGATAGGAAGCCACCTGGCCGAGTAAAGTATGGGAAATACATAAAGTATGAAAAATTTTATCGTGAAGTGATGGCAGTATAGAGAATAATCGTCACAGCCCCTAGACTTCCCGCGGGTGCCGTTTAAAGCGGCTTAAGGACATATACTCGTAATTTGGCAGAGATTGTAGAGACATATTGTCATTCTTGAATTTTCTAATGTAATGTCGTAAATAATTACAATTTCACATTGCAAGCAAAGGCCCTCAGAGATGTTTTTTGAACACAACGTTTATAGGTTTTCTGTAGAGCATTAAGTATCAGCTTTGCACCCGCCGTGTGAAGCTGGGGCGGGTTACTACAATATTACTCGTATATTATAAATCTCAGTATAATTAAAATAATAAACGGTCTACTGTACATTTGTAATTATAAATCATGAACATGACTTGATAATCTAAACGAAAACTAGGCCAGAAATCATATCTTGTTACAAACATATTTCACAAAGTACCTACTTCCAAAATGAGGTCAATTCCCTTAAACCCGGGATCTCCCAAGAGAGCCAGATAGTTCCTGGTATATAATAACCTTAACCCGTGTTTATGCGCGTGCTCAAGTTTAATTAGTTGTATAGAGGGCGCTCGAGCACCGTTATATCAACCGGCGAATTTGCGAACGCACACGTCGGCGACGTAATGGACTTTATTACCGCCGTTGTTGGTATATTTATTTTAATAAAAATATAATATAAATATCAGCTGACAAAAGGAGCTATGCTCGGGGTCTCACTTAGGAATAAGATCAGAAATGATTTAATCCGTAAGAGAACTAAAGTTACCGACATAGCCCGCCGGATCAGCAAGTTGAAGTGGCAGTGAGCTGGTCACGTATGTCGCAGAACCAATGGCCGTTGGAGCCGACGAGTTCTGGAGTGGAGATCGCGTCTCGGCAAGCGTAGCGTAGGAAGCCCTCCGGCTCGATGGACCGATGACTCTCTGTCGCTGGTGGAGGGCTGGATGAGAAAAGCGGAGGACCGGGATATCTGGCACAAAATGGGGGAAGCATGTCCAGCAGTGGACTGCGATACGATAGATCCGCTGACATTCACACCGCTCCATTAAGTCCCAAACTAAGCGTAAAGCCTATAATATTGGTACTCAACACACTTATATGCACTTTTTTTTATAAATACATATTATACATAGCTCGATGAGAAAAGCGGAGGACCGGGATATTTGGGGCAAATTGGGGGAGACCTATGTCCAGCAGTGGACTGCGATAGGTTGAAGAGAGAGAGATTATACATAGAAAACACCCAGACCAATACAAACAGATATGTTCGTTCATGCTTACAATTTTTTGTACTGCCCGGGGATCGAATCCGGAACCCTTGTTGGAAGAGCCGACATTTCAACCATTTACACCACAAGGGACGTTGAAATGTTGAAGGGTGGCGGTAACCGCTAGGTTAGTTTCTGGGATATCCGTTTATTATAACATGTCATTACAACATGTCTGTTTGTATTGGTCTGAGTCTTCCATGTATAATATGTTTTTACAAAAAAATAATATATAACTATGTTAATCAGTTGTTTAGTACCCGTAATACAAGTTTTACGCTTAATTTGGGGATAGATGGCGCTGTGTGAATGTCAGATATTTATTATTTAACATTATTAACAAAACTACACACAACATTCTTGAAATGGTACCTACTGTCATATAATCCTTGGCTTATTTAGAAATTACTCGTGTTTAACTTTGTCGGCTTGCAGTTAACCCCTTGGGGATAGAAGTGAGCACGTAGCACATACAGAGTTAGAAGTGATCCTTATTGAATTATTTCCGACTGTTTTAAAGCATCTGGTGTGTACCATAATACTATCGTAGTAGTTACTTAACTAAATACATATAATATTTATAAACTAAACTAAATATAAGGTAGTGATTGACTTTAGAGAAATAATACTTTTTTATATTCCTGAATATTACAATAAGTATAACATGACGTTTGATTCAGTTCATTAACAATTAATTTGTAGATAAACGAATTTAGATGCAATAATTATAATTTTACTAAAGATAAAAAAATCATCATTTATTTTTGAAGTTTTTTTCTTATGTTCAAAAGTGTACAGGACAGCCAGGACGCTCACCTGATAGCAAATGGCACGCCTAACCATGACGGAGTGGCATTGACGGAGATCAACAACTGACAGACAGTTATTATCTTCCATCAATGCCGCACTGCGCCCGTCACCCGAGACAACAGATGTTAGGTCTCTAATACTCGGTAATTTCACTAGCTACAGTGCCCTCATCCCGGAACACAAAAGTGCATATCACTCATATTTCATTGGACGATATCTAGCACTGCGGTGGTACCTACCTAGACGATTCAGTACCGAGTCTATAACCTAAGTAGTGTTCATTTACCTACAATATATTAATGGAGAACTTTCAGCGCACTGTTGTTGATCTTTTTTCACGACTAGTGAGTGCTGGTAAGTTTTTTCGCCCATATTCGCGCCATTGTCTCCAAACTTCAGCCATTACTTTATACAGCGTCTTCAGAAGCATTATACAACAATCATACATTAGGGTTGGGACACACAGATGGGTCCTTTGTTGACGCTGATATTATTTTTATAACCTTTAGTTATATTTCCTTTGTTGCATTAAAGTCAAAAATCAAAATCAAAATATTATTTATTTCATTTAAAACCAATAAATGTACATGACAAGCTCAAATTTAAAATAGGTCGACATAATTCACATTTGCCTGAACTAGGTAAACCTGTTTTTCAGGCGACTTATTTGCTAAATTACAATAATCACTTACATGGTAAAATAACAATTTCATAACTCTCAATTCATACCAAATAGTTAATAGTTACCTAACATTTTCATGGTTTTATCATACCCAAACAATTAAATACCAAAACATGTAAAGAGTAAAATATTCTATACAAATTTAAGCACGCAAAACAACAAAAAATACAACTTACATATTAAAACAACAGTTTACTTATCTATTAGTAATAATTTCTCTGTATCCTCATAGGACATTGATTGGAGGATGCGCTTCAGATTCTTTTTACAAGTGTGATAATTTTGGGAATATATGCTAATTACTGCATTCAGTCTATTGTATAAAAAAGGGCCTAAAAAAGTGTAAAATTTACGTATATAGGGATGTTTTGTTTTAAAATTCTGAGGGCAAACAATATCTTTCCGTCGTTTAGTTGTTAGTTCCCTATTGTAAATAAGCTCTGAGTGTTGGGCAAGTACGGTGTTGCTTATGAATAATTGTCGAACAGTTAGTACCTTACATGACTCGTAAAGCTGGTTAGTAGGATAAAGGTAAGGCCGAAAAGTTAATACTTTGAGGATTACTCTTTGAGCTCTTTCAATTGATAGAAGCAGAGTTTTCCCCACTCCTCCCCATGAAGTGATACAATAAGATGTTAGGGATTGACACAAAGCCATATATATCTGCCGGATGGTATTAGGGTCCGCTACGTATCGTAACTTTTTGAATACGAATATTAGTTTACGAAGCCTGTTATTTAGAGCTGCTATATGTGGCTTAAAGGAAAGTGTATCATCTAATATTACTCCGAGATATTTAACTGTGTTAGTTATTTTTATACTAGGACACATGCAGGTGTCAGCTAAGGGGACTTTGCAATAATGAGCCTGTAATGTGGGACCGTTCGGAGATACCGTGGGTTACGCATCGCAAACTTAACATAACATGTCTTTTCAGCGTTAAGTGTTAGTAAATTTTCACGTAGCCAGTTACCTAACATTGGTCTTAAACATTCTTAGCCACTTTAAAATAACTGATTATTATGACCAACAGCCGGCCTTTAAAGACCCATTTCAGGACACACACAGCTTACAATACGTCCCCACCAAGGGACACGAGCATACCCGTAATGGCTGTATAGGCTTTAGTAGACAACGCGGGTCCAGTGCGGATTTGCCAACTTCACATATAACGTTTGAATCTCTTCGCAGGCGTGCGCAGGTTTCTTCACGATGTTTCCTTTACCATAAGAGCGTCGGATAACGTACATATAAATTCGAATACACATTGGTACGTTACGGGATTTGAACCTGCAACCTCCATAATATGTATGGTGCAGGTTCAAATCCCGCTATATTACTATTATTCTGATATTATCTGAAGGTGACAGCCACACCAATGAGCCACCGACATTCGAATATCGAATAGCATCCTAAAATATTAGCCAGGGTTTGAGTTGATAGTGCCTCTTAAAAAAATATGCTTATTTGCTTTTCAGATTCAGAAAGTTGTTGTAATAAACGATGGCTATTTAATAAGGTGCCGGCAACGCATTCTAATGCCCTCTGGTTTTGCAAACGTACATGGACAGCGATGTCATTTATCAACAGATACCAGATAAAAATATAATCTTCATAAGTTTCTTCTAGCAGTATGTCAGCTCCGCCTAGTGGGTAAACGATATGGTTTACAGAACACAGAATACCTCTAATGGCGCGAAGTGGCGAAAACTCTCGCATTTACACTAGAAATGTCATTTAAGTTGCTTCAGTACTCCGTGGTCCCTTTCCAACGAGTTTTCTTGCTGTCTCATTTCACCTTTGTTTATAACCGGCCAGTATAGGCATTTTGAAATTAGTATAATTTTTAGGTTTTTTTTTGTACCTGAACTATTGTTACCATTATTTGTCAATTAGGAAGTTAAGAACTTAGATAAACAATGAACTAACTAGATGCACAAACACGAAACAAAAATCAACCGTAAATGTAGGAGGCCCTTGACACATACGTTGGCTTATTGTTATTTCTGACGACCCATTTGGTGTAGCGGTTAAGACGTTGGCTGCAACACCAAGGGTTCCGGGTTCGATCCCGGGCAGTACAAACATTTGTGTGCATGAACATGTCTGTTTGTAATGGTCTGGGTGTTTTCTATGTATAATATGTATGTATTTACAAAAGAAAATGTATATAAGTATATTTATCCGTTGTTTAGTACCCATAATACAGGCTTAACTTGGGACTAGATGGCGCTGTGTGAATGTCTGTGGATATTTATTATTATTATTATTTATTCATGAGATATAATTGTTAATTAAAATTTTGCCTTTAGCGTGTCATCGACACGGTTTAAAATCAAACGGACGAGTATAGTATAGTGAAATAGAGCATGTAGTTAATTTATTGTTTACATAAGGTTAAGGAAGATAAACATCCTTTACTTAGTTATAATATGTACGAGTTTAAATTGTCTACATTTTGACGGTCAAAGAATTGGTCAAAGTTATCGATAAAGAGTAAACCTATTAACGTTTCACGTTCTCATACAAGTTCGAAGAAATACTTTTACAAAACTTTTACTATTTGAATGATGATGAAATTAGTTTTAGAAAACCTTGTCCAATAGAGGACGTCGTGGCTGAAATAGAAGTAACAAATAAATCAGGAAGTTGATAAAGATACTATATATTGACAGTTATTGGATTCAGTCGTAGTATATTAATGTCGTAGTAGTAGTCGTAGTGTATAATGTGTGTGTGTGTGCGCGCATGGTAACATCGTTCTCAGAAAGTTAAAGTTAATTTTAAATAAGTATGTGATTTTACCCTGTTTTGGACATTATTTACTTTGTCTACATATTAATACAGTGAACGAAAATTGAAGTTTGCGTTTATATCTGCGGATTTTGAGTGAAAAAGTGTAAAACTGTTGATTGTGTTGGACGAAAGTATTGAATTTAAATATCACTTTTTAACTCAATACAGAAGTACTGTACTACAGTGTCGATTTATATATGATATATTGCTTTGTGTATGTGAATGCTAGTGCTGAAATTGAGAAATTTTCATACAAACTAAGAAATAACCTCTTACTCATAATGATTATTATTTACTCGAAGTGATTTTTCAGTGACAGTCAGTGCCATCTGTGAATTTATCGTTGAAGCAAATTATTTGTCTAATTTCGACTAAATTGACTTTCGCTACCGTGCTTTTGAGTATTTCAATAGATTATCACCTAACTGGTAAAGATGTCGCCTAAAGCTTCTTCACAGGAATTATTATTATTCTTTTATACTACATATGTTTATCTATTATGAAAAATTGGCCATAGTAAAAGCTTCAATTAACTATCTCCACGAACTTTTCACCCACAACCCTAAAACTTTCACATCTATCCTGTGTATCCCGATAATTACGATTAACGTTCCCGAATCTATACCAGGACGCGACAAAGCACTGAAGTTGTCTTAATTAAATACAACAAACTGCAAAACTTCGTGCAAAACGTTCAGCGTTCAAACTGTTTTTTCTTGTGTTTTTCTGTTGTTTAATTTGACTTTTTAATTAGGACGGAGCATTCTCTGTTCTCTTAATCTTCTTATAAGATTGTTCAAATTAAAATTCCTCAAAGTCCCGCTTATTTATATAATCTACTTGCTCGAAATATTTTTATTTTTAATTCAAATATCCAATAATAATTTGGAACTAGAAAGAGGTTTTAAAGGGTATTTGCCGTTGCCAAACTTTGAAAAACGAATTGCTTAACCAAACATTATATAGTTAGTATATGCAGTAGAGCGTCGGTGGCTCAATGGTGTAGACTGTTGCCCTCCTATCGGGAGCGGGAGGGCTGAGGTTCAAATCCCGCCACGTACCAATGTGTATTCGAATTTTCGAAATTATATGTACGTTATCCGACGCTACTCTAACAGTGAAGGAAAACATCGTGATGAAACCTTCATGCTCACCTGCGAAGAGATTCAAAGGTTGTGCTTGAAGTCGTCCAACCCGCACTGTGCCCGCGTGGACGACTAAGGCCTAATCAGGTTATACGGGTAGGCCCGTGCCCCTCGGTGGGGACGTTTAATGAGCTGGTGATGATAATCTGCACTAACAAATGCTGGCAAGAAAAGTTATTAAAATAGTATTATTTTCAGTTTCAGTTAAGGAGTTCTCGATTACGTAGCAGCTAGTAGTTATTTGGTTGAAGATCGCACAAGTTACGCAAATAGCCCTCCGTGCTTCGCAAAGTTGGTTCCGGGTACTATCTTAGATTGATGATTTAATTAATATTAATTCAGTTTAAGTAATATATTGTTTAAGTAATATAGAGCGTCGGTGGCTCAGTGGTGTGGACTGTCGCCTGCCTACCGGGAGGGCTGAGGTTCAAATCCCGACACGTACCAATGTATTTTCGAATTTTCGAAATATATATGTACGTTATCCGACGCTCTTACGGTGAAGGAAAACATCGTGAGGAAACCTTCATGCACGCCTGCGAAGAGATTCGAAGGTTGTGTGTGAAGTCGTCCAATCCGCACTGGGCCCGCGTGGACGACTAAGGTCTAATCACCCTATACGGGTAGGCTCGTGCCCCTCGGTGGGGACGTTTAATGAGCTGATGATGATGATTGTATTATTTATACTTATTTTTAAATTTGAAGAATAGTTACTTGAGTTAGTAGATACTTGGAGGTCTTCCACAGTTCGTTTTGGTCGACATTTTCTGCCGCGTACTATTAATTTGTGGAATCAGTTGCCATCAGACACGTTTCCGGAACGCTATGACTTGGCGTCCTTCAAAAAGAGAGCGTATTCTTATATAAAGGGCAGGCAACGCATCCCTGTGACTTCAGTTGTTGCAAATGTCCATGGGCGGCGGTGACACTTTCCATCAGGTGAACCGCATGCTCGTTTGCCTCGCTATGCTATAAAAAAAAAAGTAATATATATATATGTGCTGGTAACTCAGCCGTCCTTTGTCAGTAGCAACAACCAATCACTTGTTTGCATGACAACCAATCAGGACCTTCTGTCTGATCTATTTAATAATTATAATTGTTAAGGTGCGAGGCGCGACGTAAGAATTACGGTCATTCGCGGTCGCTAGCGTTTGTCCTTAGTTACGATACGACCAAATGTACATTGAACTAGAGTCAATATAAATAATAAGGTGAGACTGGGTGTGATTGTCAAGGATGGTATGTCGTGAAAAGCCGCGACTCACTGGGCTCGAGAGGTGGGTTTACGGCCCGAGCTCCCAAAGCCATGCTGTGTTGGGAAGGTGCTGGACGTCATACGCTATAATGATTAACTATTACGATGATATCTAATCACTGTATCTTATATTCTAGGCCTTACTTATTTCTAGGTTTGTAGCAGCATACGTCTGGGTATGATATGTTTTATTAAGTGAAAGACATGGGGATGAGTCGTGTTTGCTACTTTGCGAAGCAAACGGGAGTACGCGAAATAGAGCTGTAACTAAGGAATTCACTGAAATATTCGATGTTTTTCCGAAATAATATATTTGAGGATCACTTTGACAAATTGTATTTATTTTTGTTTCTGTGGAAATGTGTTTTTCAGTTGACAAATATCTTATGACTACTTAAAGTTGTATTTTTATATGTAAATGAAAAAAAAAAGTTAATTTTTTGCCATACCTGCAAAGAGTAACTAAGTTGTAAGTACCTTACTAAAACATAAGACTTTTGTATATACTTAGTTGCAAATAAAACATTTGAATTAAAAGTTTAATAAATGACCTTTTATAAATCAGTTAGTTGTAGTTAGTACTAGGTCTTAATTGTGTTCATGGCAGTGCCAGATTTTGTTCCTTAAATGAGGAGTGTTATGTACACTGCAAGAGGACACTAGCTACTGAAATAACTTAGTATATGAGACCCAAAATTTGGTGTCTCAGCTGTAATATAAAAATTAATGTAACGGTTCAGGTTTGATTTTAGTGTTAAAGTCACTTTGTGCGGTCGATTTTTCTATGTTTGGTGACATGGCAGACTGAAAAACCTTTTATGAAAAGCAAGATTATTCTGTGCTTCGGACTGGAAATCAAGCTATCGATTCCGGTTACAATCTTAGGATGATAGTCTTTAACACCCACAAGCGCAATTTTCAAGTATCAAAATTAACTTCGCTGCGTCACTTTGGTATAAAATATTTTTTAATGTAGGTATTAGATATATTTTTTGACGTTCATAAGTGCTTTTTGTAAACTTCTCACTTCAACCTATCGCAGACCACTGCGGGACATAGGTCTTCCCATTCTACGCCAGATATCCCGGTCCTTCGCTTTCCTCATCCAGCCTCCACCAGCAACCTTTCACAAGTCGTCAGTCTATCGAGCCAGAGGGCGTCATACGCTACGCTTTCCAAGACGCGGTCGGTTTTGTAAGCCTCATTTTAATACATTGATTTCGACTTTGTGGTGGTTTAAGGCCTAATTTTTCAATAAACAGAGGCCTGTTTAAAGCAATGGGACGTAATAGGCTGTTAATGATGGTGATGATATTGAGCTTTAATTTAAGCAGCTGCACACTTACAAACAACGAACTTTATGTTCACAATCTCAAGAACGAAATTGCATTGTGCAAATCGTAAAGTATTCCCAAATCCGGTGCCACCATGCGAATTTTAATGGACCTTTAAACCATTAACGGTACATTACCTGTGGCTGCTTACGTCATAAGTGGGTCAGAAACGGTTTTATGGTTTAGGTCTGAGAAGATGCTCTAGGTCTTAGGCGTGTATGCACTTCGCCGGAGTACGTAATTACTTACTTAGCGAACTAACGTATAAGCCGGTGTGTTGTTTGTTTTATTCCAGAATGTTTAGTTAGTGTATTTGTAGGTGTGTTTTAAGATCGTACCTCGTTCTAATCATTTTCTATCGCCATAATAGTTATACTTTTAAAATAGTTTCCGGCTGAAGTGCAGAGACATTAATAATAAAATCATATTAATAATCTCTTATCCTTTCAATCTATCGCAGTACACTGCTGGTCGTTAAAATATTAATGAATATATCATTTATTAACTAATTAATTAAGGCGTCGGTAGTTCATTGGTGTGGACTGTTGCCTTTCGATCTGAAGGGTGCACTTTTGACTTGACTTTGTAAAAAAAAAGTGTGGGAGAGACATGCTTCTGAATAGGCTGAATCTCACACATCATCATCAGCTCATTATATGTCCCAGCGAGGAGCACGAGCCTACCTGTAAAGGTGTATAGGCTATTAGACGTCCACGCGGGTGTAGTGCAGATTGGCCGACTTCACGCACATTTTGAATCGCTTCATAGGCGTCCGCAGGTTTTCCCACGATGTTTTCCTTCGCCGAGAGAACGTCGGATAAACGTAAAAATCATTCGGAAAGACATTGCGTACGTGGCGAGATTTGAACCTGCACCCTCCAGATCTGAAGGCAACAGTCCACACCAATGAACCGCCGACGCTCACCGAATCTCACCATAACTAAGTTTAATTATTATTTAAAAAATCTTATACCTTAACTAAAACATAACTACTTAGGTGCTGCGCTTCTTTGGATTGTTTTCTCTAGACAACAGCAGTCCAAACCAATGGTGCTACCATTGGTTCGGACTGCTGTTGTCTAGAGATCTAATTTGACATTCATCATATATAAGTGTTCTATATAGACCTAAATTAAATGAATTTCTTTCGATTTTCCTATGCAGCCAGCTAAAACAAGGAACATGCAGTAAGTGTTATTGGGACAGTACGACCATGTACATACAATACCAATCTAGAAATATTGCTAACAGACCTAGGGCTTTATATTTTATCGGCACTGTCGGTGAGCTATGTAATTGGTTCACACATATCGGCAAGAGGCAATTCTATTGAAAGCTTTTTGGAAACATATCTACTATCTGCGCCCAGCACGCGACATAGAAATTTGTTACAAAGGTATTGTTAAAAAAAGTGTATTTTCACCTTTTTTAGCTTTGAATATTAGCTAATATGAGAGCTATGCTGAAGTTTGATAGTTTACTAACAAGAGTGAAATAACTTTTGTATTTTTATTAGTGTTAGGGGATATGATTTAGAGTATTGGAACATAGTCGAATTTTGAAGAATGTTGTACAAACTATTCCGCGAAAAAGCGTTTGCATAACTGTTATTGCGTTCTAGTGAAGCAACTATTGCAATGTTTTGGAATGTGGTAATATTTCAATAGTTCCCGAGCCCTTTCAACACAATGAAACTGGGAACAGACGAAAATAATAGTGCGTAAGGTTTTGCTTACCTTTAAAATATCTCAAAAGTTCGGAAATCTCTTAAACTCATTATTTATCGAACAAATTAATCGAAATTCCAATCATACAGTCAATCAGTACATTAGCACACCGCGAGCAAGTGTGGTAGAGCCGGCAGCGCACGTGCCGCCCGGCAGCCGCCCGGATTTAGCCGGACGCAGTCGTACGCTAATCCCGACCCGAACTACCATGCTATGGGCGTGCGCTCGGGTTATGGTGGTGAGATTCGATACTAATTAACTAGTCACTTTGTTAGGCAATTTTTAAAAAAGGACCAATAAATTCGTTAATTTCGTGAGCGATATTTTGTTTGAACTATTAAGGCTTAAACAGGAGACAAACAGGCATATATCATTTGATGTGGCATAGCCAACCGGGATGGCGTTGCAGAGTAAAACTTTAAGTGCGTCTGCACGCACCAACTATCGTTCCAATGCGTTCCTCAATCGGCTAGTGAGACTTTTACCGGCTCCCGCCCGAAATAGACCTATTCTGCACTAGCACTTCATCACTTAAACGGCTACTTGCAGAGCGTTATTTTGATTAGTCAATGCACTAAAATACGTATTTGTGGTCAGCACTATTATCTTACTTGTTTTGTACTGACAGCTTTCCTTGTGAATGTAGTCGAATTTATAGGTGGAGACCTATTATTAGCATTGTATAAAATTAATTCTATTTTTGTAAATATTTATGATGTTAGTTATCCGAAAAAGAAACTTGCTATGTATGTATGTCGATGGAGAGTCCAGTATTCTTATATGACTAAAAGTGTATATTATAAATATTAAATATGGTGTTATTATGAATCAATAAATTTAAAATAATAATTAATGGTAACGAATGATATATCCTTAACGGGAATGAAGGAAACTGTCGTGATTTTATCTGATATCAGACGGTGGCTTATACAAGCGCGCTTTCAGTGCTTAAGCCAGCGTCTCCCTACTTTGTGACGGTTGTTTTAATATTCAATCATAGTTTGTATGATAATATCATTGGATACATAAAGGATGGTTCATATCGCTTTAGTACACACAGTAAAAGTTTTGTTGTGGATCAATATGCGTGGGGTGTCTTAGGTAGGTATTATGATCTTCTTTTTGTTAAATAATCGGTGTCCAATCCATTCTTAGGGCTATGTTAGGGGTATCCTTACGCGATAAGATGAATAGAAATGAGGACATATGTAAGATTACTATAACGACAGACGAAGTCTATTTTTAACTTATTTCGAATGTTTTCGATCTATGTGAAAGACTGATGTCTATTCTACTCGTAGGAGTTCTGTGTTAGTTAACGAGCCTCTCCTGAACTGGACCAGTGAAAATTAATAAGCTTATAAATAAAAGTGTGAACGTAACTTTTAGTGGAACCAATTCATCATCATCAGCTCGAACGTCCCCACCGAGGGGCACGAGCCTACCCGTATAAGGTGTTCAAGTTCCCACGAGCTTCGTGCAGTAAGGTATTGGTTCCGGCTACTGCCTTATCACCTACCAGTCAGAGGTGTGCACAGATATTATGAGTAGGGTATGTAAAATGAGTGACAGTAATCGAAATTAAAATATTTAACATTTTTGTCAAGTTCAGTGCTGTTGATGACAACAGATCTCCTATAGTTTCAAATCTGTAGAGACTTATAGGCGAATGAGTTGGAATCATTTGATATGTTGGCAATTTTCGGGTTGTCTGGACGCACAGGGTATGCACTGCGTATTTGCAGTCAAAATTGAGATTGCGTCTTGTGTTATAGCCCCATCTCCTCTTGTCTTGTTGCGTGGGAAGCCCTTGACCCTGCAGTGTGACATCATAGTTAGGCTGATGATGAGGAAAAGGGAAAAAAATTTAGTTACGCAATAGAATAATAGCACATTTTGATAAAGCCGGTTGGTGGATTGATTGAAAATTTTAATAGGTCCCAGATGAAATGAATCTTAGTGACTTAGATATCAAACAAGTACTTAAGTTATAATTGTCTGGAGCCTGGGAATATATACACAAGACCCTACTCGTTCACCGCATTCGTGCTTGTTGCCTAATGATTCGTCATTAACGTAAGTGACCGGAAAATCCTATGGGATTAGAGTAACCATGCGTTACAGTATTGACGGATACGAGATACTTTATCTATCTAAATATATATATAACTCAAAGGTGACCGACTGATTGACTGACTGACATAGAGATCTATTAACGCACAGTGCATAATGAAATTTGGCATGCAGGTAGATGTCATGACGTAGGCATCCGCTTATAAAGGATTTGATTAATTAACTAAGAAAAGCATTGAAAGAGACCAACATTTGATAGTTAGGTTATTATTCTTTATCAATGCTGAACTGCGCCCTTCACCCGAGAAAACAGGTGAGGCCTCTTATACCAGGTAATTTCACTAGCTACAGTGTTCTCATACCGAAACACAGTAGTGGATACCACTCCTATTTATCGACACGATATCTGGCACTGCGTGGTACCTATCTAGACGACTCAGTATCGAGTCTACCGCTAGTAAATATAAGTCACCTCAACTTTTGCCAGCAGGTGGCATAATGGTTGCTTAAGATAAAACCTAAACAGATTTCTCACTAACCTTTGATCACCGCTGATAGATATAAGTATCCAACAGAAACTTGCTGTTAAAAGGTTAAACCTAAACTTTTCAGGAATTGCCATCACCATTTCCAATCTGATAACTAAGTTTAGGGATTAAAACAAAACCTTACACTTCACTAATTCTAATCGAGCAGCTGTCAGCATTGTATGCCAAAAAAGAAAGATTATAACGGAATATCCTACTTTAGTGACAAAGTGTCCACCCTAAACGGGGCAAGCTAGCGCCAATATTCAGGGGCTCCATTTAACATATTAGAGACTATTAGCACGGGATAAAGTTAGTACATAGATAGTTTTACGTTTCGCCACCGTTTGTCCGTATTAATTGAGATTGCGCAGATGAGTTACTGGGTAAATCACTGTACTGAACAGTATAACGATGATATTTCTTCGTGATTGCGCATCTAGTAAATTTATTCTTGATCTAAGGATGCATGTCAAACTGTTGGCAACTGTACTGAACTTCGATCTTAATATAACTTAGATCAAAAGCTTCTGTGCCCGTACAATTGCTGATATCTATTCTAAATGGTTACCATTAACCAACGAAAAGGCATATCCGTCTAAACAAGCAATAAATAACTTAAAGTGTTCACGATCAACTTCATGTACTATTATTGGTGTCCAAGAAATACTACCTGATACTAAAGTCAGCATCAAGTTACGTGAGACGGTTTAGTCGGGAAACGCTTTCAGCAAATGTGGTTTCAATATTCCGAGCTACGCAGCGCTATATATCTCCATTACAGTGCCCGTTCTGTAATTTGTTGCTCTTGATTACTGCTCTGCTGGTCTTATTTTCATTTCATTCATTTAATTGTTACAAATGCGAGGCGAAACTGGTGAATTTGGGGAATAGGCAATGTGGTACTTTAACGCTTGAATCGTATTTATTGGTAATTAGGCATAATTATTGGACTGTTTCGCAACCATTATTGGTATAAATATCTGAATAGCAGTAAGCCTCACTTTAGACTCTTAAGACGGGGCAGACGTCTGAGTTACAAAATGGTAATATCAAAATTGAACCAAATAAGACAAGGCAGTCATTTGTTTAATGAGTCCAACAAATTGATTTATTAATTAACTTCTTACAGGAAAAAACAAGGGAGCGAACAAAAATACAAAGGACAACTTTCAGGACCAGAGGAAAAGCAATCGTGGAAATGGTAGGAACTATAACTTAATTACTTGATCTGAAACTTTATTAGTTTTGGTACTTCGTTGTAACTAGGAATAACACCCAAAAAGTATCCCGGAATATTTAGAATAGATCATCAACATTTTAACGAAATTACGTAAACAGCTGAACCACTATTCGCCCTATAACGTGAAATGACCGGTATAAGAGGCCTAGCATCAGTGTGTCGTTGATGGAGAGTGACTGTCTATCAGTTGTTGGTCTTCAATGCCGCTCGGTCATGGTCGGCGAGATACCTTCAGGTGAGCGTCCTAACGTCCTATACACTACAATGTTATGTATGTGTATCATCATCAGCTCATAAACGTCCCCACCGAGAGCACGAGCCTACCCGTATAGGGTGATTAGGCCTTAGTCGTCACGCGGGCCCAGTGCGGATTGGACGACTTCACACAACCTTTGAATCTCTTCGCAGGCGTGCATGAAGGTTTCCTCACGATGTTTTCCTTCACCGAAAGAGCGTCGGATAACGTACATATATTTCGAAAATTCGAAACACATTGGTACGTGTCGGGATTTGAACCTCAGCCCCGGTAGGTAGGCGACAGTCCACACATTGAGCCACCGACGCTCTATGTATGTGTATACCTAAAAAAATACACAACATTTAGTTTTAGTCAATAGTCCAATTACGCACACCAGATGCACAATCACGAAGAAAAAGTCAATCAAAAAATGTTCGAGTCTCATTACACATAGTACATAGTAGTTATAATATTATAACATAAAATTATCCATTTATATTTTGACCTTTAAGTGCCACTGAAAGGGTTCAAAATAAAAAGCACATGACATGTGATGATATGCGAGCGAGTGACGTGATTAGGAAGAAAATTCTGCCCAGCCGATACGATGGCAGAATTTATCCGCGAATTCTTTTTGTTTATCTAAGTATGCACACTGAAATTTTTACTGCTTTTCGAATTTGTTGTGTATTGGTATTAATCCCAAAAACGCGTCAGAGTGGGTCTGATTTCTCAGGACAAACATGTTTAGCTCATAGAAAAGGGTTAACATTTATTTCGGCTTACATAATTAATAAATACATTGTCGTAGTTTTCTTCGATTTAACCACAAACCGGTAAAATTAAATGGCAAATTGCAATGTTAATTTAGGCAATTACTCTTCGTTGCGGGTTGCGAGGTATCGGTACTTTGCATTGATAATGCTCTTTTGTACTGGAACGTATATTAATAGATGCAGTTTTAAGACTTATTGGCCTTAATTTATGAATTTGTGTGTCAAAATCTGCAACTCGAATTATTCGCATAGATATCGAAGAGGTAAATAAGCAAGTTTATGAATATGTATGGTGTATAATTAATCGGTAAAATATTTTAAAGTGTTATTCCCCTGAATATTTCACAATAAAAAATCCATTGCTTTTGTTTCAACCGTCAGCTGCGGTCAAAGGGTTAGTATAGGAAACCGGAAACGTTTAGTTAGGCGATCGCAATAAATGGTTCATGCAAAGATGGTGCCTTTTAAATTTATATTCTTTATTTCTTGAATTTTAGGCTTTTTTACGAATATATGAAATAATTGTTTAGATACCAAGTCCAACGAACGAAGTACTTATGGCGTACCGGTTCGCGCGTTCGTTTGTAGATTATTGGATGGGTAACCACAAATGATACAGAATTACGTCCTTATAATCATTCATACAATGTGGCGCTTTTTATTTATTTAAGCCTCACAAAACAAGAAACAATTAATAACAGTCTTAAGTTACATTACTAAATACATCTTAAACATGTGGGCACCGAATGTTTGAAATTACCTGTAATAAGAGATTAGTACCGGTGGCTCAATGGTGTGGACTGTTGTCCTCCTACTGGGAGGTCTGAGGTTCATCTTGAAGTAACCTGCGCACGTCTGCGAAGAGATTCAAAGGTTGTGCGTGAAGTCGTCCAACCCGCACTGGGCCCGAAGGACAACTAACGCCTAAACACCCTATACGGGTAGGCTCGTGCCCCTCGGTCGGGACGTTTAATGAGCTGATGATAATGATTATATTATCTATGGTATATGATCCTGCGCCCTCCAGATACGAAGACAACAGTACACCAATGAGCCACCGACGTTTTATTATATTTATTAATTAGTATGATATAATAGTAGTAGTACTTGACCGCTTACAGCTTATACGTCAAATTCCTTTCTCTATTATAATATTTACCCGCATCAGTTCTTTACCGGCCTACAAGAAAGTGCAGATAGTATTTACGCATTATTTGCCTTTTCCATTAGCAAGCATGGTTTTGCCATTTGGGCCATCGGCCAACTAATGGCAGGCCATAAACTCAAAAGGTTGCCCTTCTACAAGTATGTAACCTTAGCGAAGTATCCTTACTTTGGATATTACAAGCTATAGTTCGGACTCCGGAGTTATTGTATATGCATTTAGGCATGAATTTTACCCATTCCAAATATGCAATAGAAACGTATTGGTTTAAGCAGCACAATAATTTGTTTATTATAATCGCGTTGGTTTCTTTTGGTCTCGGAATATGGTCACAAATCATACTGAACTATGGAAAGATGATCCAGAGTTATTTTTTTATTAAATAACTTGGTAAAATAGCAATAAAGCGCACTGTCGAAAGATAGTTTTTAAAAAGCCGACGAAATTCCATCCCTAAAGATGCAAACATCAGAAATTATTGTTTTTCTATTTTGGTGTTCAATGGTTTAATACACCAGTGAACCTAAAAAGGGACCATAGTGCAATCGCTAACTTGTGATTTAATTTTGTAAAATACTCGTATGTAAATAACAGTAGTAAACATGTTCTAGAGTAGACCTCGTCGTGGCAGTAGTAATAAGAAGCGCACACCAACCCGATGGATCGATGTATATCAAATCTTATACATAGACTAAATAAAGATATCTTAAGATTAAAGTCTAGTGCAAAATAAGGTAGATATTTGACTACTGCCTCCATCTGCTGGGAGCAAAACTTATAGGTTATGTAAAAGTAAATAGGATAAAGTTTAGCCTACTTGACTTGACCAAGAGCGAAGACGGGGGTACTGTAAGCATTCATATAGAGTCGTTACCCGGGAATTAAACCTGTGACTTTTTAAAGACACTTTATATCGTACATTGTTACTGTTCTTATGTTCCCATATAACATGCGTGTTACTGAGTTTGGGGCTAGATGGCACTGTGTGTATGTCTGGAGATATTTGTTTAGATATAAATATGTAAGTGACTTAGATAAGACAGCACTTTATGATACGGGGATATGCAATGTTTTTATACGTATTGCGGATGTAGACATAGTTATTTATTTCAATAAAATTTTCTACGCAGGGTCACTATCAAATTTACCTTCCAATATACCTTCGTGTCAACCAATAGTGGTTAAGTTAACACGATATTCCAAGTATTAAATATGCATGAGAAATATCACACCCTACTATGGATACTATGGATCGGTCGTATACCGCATTCACTATGTCATACAATAGTCCTTCCTATCCCTTGGGAATCACCGCCTATATTTATGAAAGTCAAAAGATAGGGACAGGGCACGAGAATTCGAGAATCGTGTTGCTCCGATTGATGCATGGATCGGTTGTATTGTTTTGGCTGGGCGTTATTGTGTGAGTTGTGTGTTGATGATAGTTTATGATTCGTTTATTTTTAATAAACTATGTAGCTTAACAATGGAAAATGTTTTTTTGTTTTAAGGAGTCTCGGGCAGTCAAAGGGTTAAAGCATTAGATTTGTAGCTGGAATCTAGCGGTGGTTTGCAGAATATTTTATGTTATATTGACAACCCATGTAGTGTAAGGTCGGAAGACGGCTACTACAAAGTACTACTATAATATGGTTGTAATTACAAAAGTGTGTATAAGAACGCTTATCAGTTGTTTTGATACCCTAACTACAAGCTCCTCGCTTAATATGGGACTAAATAGCGCTGTGTGAATGTTAGTGGATATTTACTTATTTTTTATATTTGGTGAAACTCCTTTAAAAGTGTCATTAATTTACTCTTTTTATTAATTTCGTGTATTTTTTACGCACATTAAGACAGTAGGAGGCTCCTGTTCCAATGTGGGTTAAAATAACTGATAAGACAGAATAAATCACTATTTTAATCGCATATTCAATACCAAAAGTTAAATATGTTTTTCATATTATAATTGAGTAGTAATAGTTTTGTCATGTCGATGGCGGCCTTCTCGAAGTTGAGCAAGTATACGTTTACTTGGGCCAAACCGCCAAACTATCCAACTTGGCCGGCACAATTTACAGAGGGAAGCAAGTAGGAGGATGCAGTTGGGCTGGGCGGCATACTGCAAGTTACGTCAGGTCGACGATTCTGCAATACATAAAGACAAAAAAAAAAGTCTTTGAGCAATACGTCAACGTACCTCGTGTTAACATACGCAGCTGATACGTGAACAATGACTGTGGGATTGGTTCATAATTTTAAAGGTACTAATGGGCAACAGAGTGAGCTATGCCGGGGTTTCTTTAAGGATTAAATCAGAAATTATGTTATCACAAGATAACTAAAGCTACCGACATGGATCGCTGAATCAGTAAGTTGAATGGCAGTGGGCCGGTCACGTATGTCGCAGAACCGATGGCCGTTGAAGCAGACGAGTTCTGGAGTGGAGACCGCAAGTGTAGTTTGGATGAGGCGTAGGCTGGATGAGGAAACGGAGGACCGGGATATCTGGCGCAAAATGGGTGAGACCTACCTACGCCCAGCAATGAACTGCAATAGGTTGACGAGAGCAAGGTTTTTGTCATATTAACAAACACAAAAAATACTTTAATAAAGATTATACTACTTCCAATTTAATAATACTATTGTAAACCTGTGCACGCCTACGAAAAGATTCAAAGGTCGTGCGTGAAGTCAGTCAATGTGCACTGGACCCGCAGGGACGACTAAGGCCTATACACCCTTTAGGGGTAGGCTCGTGCCCCTCGGTGGGGACGTATAATGTGCTGATATGATGATGATGAGTAACATTCATCTTTCCACTGTCAATAGCTTTGCCATACTGATCTCAGCCCAGTTAGCTAAGAAGACAAAAAAAATTCAACAAACCTTTTGGAACATCAGTGCATATATTACAAATTGCTATAATCAATCAAGTAAAAATCCTATGAGTTGCACTCCTTACAATTTATAATCAATAGAATATAAGGAAATTTATTGTTTGGTAGTCTATAAACTCCTGTTAATTTATTGAAACGAGGAAATAATTATCAAACAACTATCCACGCATTGTCGCCTCCCTGCCAGCATGCCACCACTAAAACTCTCCATCAGCAAAGGATTCTATAGATTTGTTTGTTTACCAAGCCAGCCATTGTTAATACAATTATGTAATCGTTTAGGGTTCCTGAGAGCGTCGGTGGCTCAGTGGTGTGGACTGTCGCCTTCCTACCGGGAGGGCTGAGGTTCAAATCCCGACACATACCAATGTATTTTCGAATTTTCGAAAAATATATGTACGTTATCCGACGCTCTTACGGTGAAGGAAAACATCGTGAGGAAACCTTCATGCACGCCTGCGAAGAGATTCGAAGGTTGTGTGTGAAGTCGTCCAATCCGCACTGGGCCCGCGTGGACGACTAAGGCCTAATCACCCTATACGGGTAGGCTCGTGCCCCTCGGTGGGGACGTTTAATGAGCTGATGATGATTAGGGTTCCTGCGTTTCAGGCGTAAGCCTAGTGCAGTGGCCGCTGCTAAAGAATCGGTCCTTAAAGTTCCAATTTCTATTATATTTTACTTTTTTTTGTAATTAATGATTACATTTGTTATTTCATTTATAAAACTAATTTATGTGAATAAGCCTGAAATGTAATATGGGACTTGCTTTGTTTTTTGGAAATAAATAAATATTATAATTATTATGTTTTCGAAATTCTTAAGATTCACGGGCCAAATAGTGGCCCGGTCCTTTGGAAGGCATGTGTGGGGCCGAAGCCAACAGCACAGAGGCCTTTTTTCGAATGTTTAATCTTTGTAAATGTTACACGTGGCGAATGCCATCACAGAATGCACAATATGATACAACCCATGATGACCCCCGCCAGGTGTAAAGACCTTTGTAAATATATGGAAACTACGATACTGGGGCTATGGAATTGGGTTTTGGTGGACTGGATATCTGGGCTATGGGGGAAACTACTTATTATTATTATTAAAAGAAAAGTTATTCTGACGACCTGGCGAAACGCACTGTACGAAGGTCATCGATGTTAAGCTGCGTACTTTCAGTTATCGAGGAATAAATTTAGCAAAAAAAACTAACAGGTTGTAAAGAAAAAAACGACTGAAATGAACTGAAAAATAAATCTTGCCGATTCTCCAGAAGCTACGAATTAAAATATTAATACATTTATTTTTTTCAATTATGATATAATGTGATCGGAACGGTCAATTTGCTCACCTGGTGTTAAGTTACACCCTACACTAAGTCAAAAGAGTATTTAATTAAAACAGCCAATACCCGCCCTGCGCCCATCACCAGAGAAACCGGATAATAGTCTCATATAGTAATACACGTACCAATGTGTTTTCGAATTTTCGAAAATATATGTACGTTATCGGACGCTCTTACGGTGAAGGGAAATATCGTGAGGAAACCTTCATGCACGCCTGCGAAGAGATTCGAAGGTTGTGTGTGAAGTCGTCCAACCCGCACTGGGCCCGCGTGGACGACTAAGGCCTAATCACCCTATACGGGTAGGCTCGTGCCCCGCGGTGGGGACGTTTAATGAGCTGATGATGATAGTAATTTCACTAGCTACAGTGCCCTCAACCCGAAACTTTACTCCTATTTCACGGTGGTAAATAGAACACAAACAAAACACTGCGCGAACGCATTGGACAATCGGTACGATCCGAATGCGTCCCGTTCCGCGCAAACTTAGCACATAACGCAGCGATCATAAAAAGGAATTAGAGTTGGGTAGCGTTCGTTGTACAGGAACGACCGTCTGCTCCGGCAATATGCGGATTATCTTCAAAATTATAACAGGTGAATGCGACTTTCTAAAGTTATACTAGCAACGGGGCAAGTTAATTTGCTCATCACTTTTTATTCATTCAATGTATAAGGTTGCTAGTTGCTTCCGTAACAGAGAAAACTTTAAAATAAATATATAAATTTTCAATTTCATTTTTCATTTTAATTTTTTAAGGCTGGCAACGCATCGTTGCTCCTATTCATCATATCGACGATTCATTTGGTGTAATGGTTGAGCCGTCGGTTACTACACCATAGATTCCTGGTTAGATCACCGGGCAGTACAGACATTTGAGTGAATAAACTGTTTGTAATGGTCTGGCAGTTTCTTGTATAGTATGTGTTTATTAACAAAAAAACTAGATCAGTATGTTTATCCGTTGTTTAGTGAGCGTCGGTAGCTCATTGGTGTGGACTATTGCCTTCCGATCTGGAGGGTGTAGGTTCCCACCACATATCAATGTGTTTACGAATTTTCGAAAGTTTATTATGTAGGTACGTTTAGCCGACGTTCTTACGGTGAAGGAAAACATCGCGAGGAAACCTGCACACGCCTTAGAAAAAATCAAAGGATACGCGTGAAGTCGTCCAATCCGCACTGGGCCCGCGTGGACGACTAAGGCCTAATCACCCTATATGGGTAGGCTCGTGCCCCTCGGTGGGGACGTTTAATGAGCTGATGATGATGGGTAGGCTCGTGCTCCTCAATGGGTACATAATGAAACGTCTAATTACAGACTGATGTTTAGTGTGGGGCTAGACGGCGCTGTGAAAATGTTGAAACGAATATTGCGTTACTATAATATAAATAAATATCCACTGATTTATTTATATTATAGTTACGCAATATTCGTCGCGTCCTCTGTCGCGGCGCGTCCAGCCAATGGACTGTCAAATTTGGCAAGCCGCGTGACCTGCAATGGCGGACAGCGTCGAATTACAATGCCCAGCGGGACAACGTGATGCCAAAACAACGTCACGCGAAATAAAGGTAATCCCAACAATGATATTCAGTATATATAAAGGTAGATACGCCATTCGTGCCTCAAAAACGAACTGCCGAAGAGAGTACAGTTTGTACTCTTTTGTTTAAGTAAATGTATTCGAAATTCGTTATATGTGTATGTGTGCTGTCACTGCATTCGCAACACTTTTTTCGATTGTTTCGTGAGCATATCACGAATCCATTCTTTTTTAGTTACATCATTGAATCCACTTGTATAGCGCCCGTTGAAATACACAGATTTTATTAAAATATGACATTACATATTCCTATTTTTGACGATGTATATCTAATTAAGAGCGTCGGTACCTCATTCGTGTAGGCTGATGCCTTCCAATTTGGAGGGTGCAAGTTTAAATCCCGCCGCGTACCGATGTGCTTTGGATTTTTTGAAATTATTGTACGTTATCCGAAGCTCTTACGGTGAAGGCAAACATCGTGAGTAAACCTACGGACGCCTGCAAAGAGATTCTAAGGTTGTGCGTGAAGTCGTCCTACCCGCACTGGGCCCGCGTGGACGACTAAGGCCTAATCTCCCTATATGGGTAGGCTCGTGCCCCTCGGTGGAGCGTTTAATGAGCTGATGATGATGATATCAAGATAATCATTCGTGGTGGGTAACATCACACAAAAAATCGTCGGTACATAGTGACTTCTACTATGCGGTATGCCCGTGAGATTTGAATCCACGACGTTCACGCAGCGATCGAAACCATCAGGCCACTGTACCACAGACTCCAGTCATTTTATTATAAGATTGTTTAGATTACAAAACACTACATATTTCTACAACACAGCCGTAGATTTGTATCGTATCAAATCAAATCGTACTCAGTTCCCATTTATAACAGCAACGACCTTTACAGTAAATTGCGCTCGATCCGAAATGGGTTCGAGTCTTCATCAAACGGTGATGATTTCGGCCCGTAACGCGAATCTACAGTTATATTGTTCTAAGGTTCAATATAGGGCGGTCTTCATTGAAACCCCGGTCAAAGGTTTATGGCCAATCGGCAATTGTAAGCAATAGGGGTCCGACCGTAGGTGATCGGAAGCGGTAAAAATCTTTACGACAGATAAAACTACGGTAGTGTAGGGTTAAGTGTGATTAGGACGTATTGCGATTGTCAACGTGGCACGGTATTTGTACAGTAAGATATAATAATAGTTTGTAGGTAAATGTATATATGATATTTATTTTCCAAAAACTGAGAGATAGATGCAACGAGAACGTTGCTTTATACACAGTGAAATTAATTCAATCTCCTTGTTATTTAACCCATTGAACGTCGCGAATCCAGACACAATAGAAAATCTATTGTGTCTGGCGCCTTAAGGCGTCATTGGCGGTCAAAGGGTTAAGAAACAAACATTACTTTGGTGAAAAGAATGGTTCAAGCATTTTACCTTACGTGGTATTAGCGCGCTATGCTTACTATATCTATGTTACCTATATTCATTCATATTTATCTCTTTTATATTAGTTTGTTTTATTCATAAGTTTTATTGTACACTGAATATTACTGTTTTTCTGTTGCTACTAGGTATTTTGTAGAAAAGTTTTTTTTTTTCGTGTTATAACTTTAAATAGATACTTTTTCTTCTTTTCCGTAGGACAACAAAAACAGGTAAAATGGAAATAAGACCGTTACGAAAAACGGAAAGTAAAATAAGGTATTGGCGTACAGATAAAGAGGTCAGATACAGCTTTGTCCATCAATGCGTGACTCAAATAGGACCCAAGCGCCTACTTATTTATTTTTCGTACGCATCAGTTGGTGCCGACCAGTTGTCATGGCAACAGTCTTCCAATATTCACGTTTGCTTTACGAGCTTTATTTTAAATTAGGGACAGTCTGTAAGTGGTTTGCGTACTTTGGTTTCAAATGATTCTCCTATCATAGCAGCTTATGATTTTTGTGGTGCTGTGAGATGAGGCAGTGAAGTTGAATAATACGGTGACTTGACATCATAGCAACAGCGCTAGGTAGGATGTGAACCCACTGCCGGTCGCGCAAACTCACGCGGCTGATCATGGTGTTGGCTTAGGGTGTCTTTGCCGCATCCGTGAAACGAGACTAAACACGGACAGTTGAAATCTAGTTTATTGGTAAATTTTTATAGTTCTTGTATAATATTTTTGGTGGGGATGGTAACAATCATCACTTTTCAAACCAGTTTTAATTGTTATAATTTAGAATTTAAGATTTTTAATTGCCTTCTGTACGAGTTTACAGGCTTCATGTGTTTTCCTTGCTTGTTTTTTTTTCACTTAATCTTACAGTACTTTTTATATGGCCAATGATCCTAAGCATTGCACTCCCGCTAGCACCGTGTGCCAAAAGGCATTCACGCCATGCTGGCGGGTTGTATCGACATATTATCGATCGATAGATGGGCAGATAATTATCGTTAATGCTATCGATATTAGAAAGAATACAAATTTTAAATGGCCACAATAAGTAAACAAAACAACTAATTGAAAATCAATGTACAAAGAGAGAGAGATTGATAAAAAAGGAAGGGAAATAATTACTTAGAATCTAGTGGCCAATCACGTACAGGCTCAGCATAAAGTGCAGCAGTATGGAAACTACTGCAGCACTGATACTTTGGCTGGAACAGTGACGTGAGTGAGTCATATTAATTTATTAAGAATAGTATTTATAACGTCGAAAGCACAGACATCCGAATATACCATAGACTGGACAAGCCGCCAAGTTTATAGGCAGTCCCAGTGTCGCAATTTCTTTTCGGTTCTTACCTGTGAAAAGTTATTATATTTCTTGGTAAATTTACTGATTCATTGCGATGATGGCATGTTACAATTGCACAGGATGGCATTTTGGGAAAAAACAGTAATTTCTTCTAATATTCGTGCGTCTTGACTCGTCTCACAGAGCGTAAACAGGCAGTCAGTGTATGCTCGTTGAGTTTACATTTGTCGCACTTTAAACGCGGCTTGCCCCATCTCCTGTATTGGGAAATCTGTGGTCGAATTTATAATATACTGTAGCAAACAACTTCACAAATTTATAATAGTAGCAATACTATCGAAGCTTAATATCTAATAGATTTTCTATAATATCGAGATCTAGTGACGGTGCTTGTGCTGTCGATTACTGTAAAAACAATCTATCTCAAAAATATTTTTATTATGGATGATTATCAAGGGTCTACTATCGATAATTTGGCAACACTGCTGGCATGTTTGTCCAGACACGTTATTGCACGTCACTACCGGCCACGGTGATTGTTGCGTCGCAATTTTCAAAAGTTTAAAATTCACATACGGACTTTGTGATTTTGGATGCCGGTCATTTTTTATTCAGTACAAAAGTGGGTTACAAATCGGTGTCTTTATGGAAGGTGTTAGATCTTATGTTGTTGCTGCGAATCGAAATCGGTTTTGGCAGTGAGATTGACTATAACAACTGATATTTCTATTACAGACTACAATCAATGCTTAAAAATTGTTGATAGTACAGTATTTCTAGGAATTACTATAGATTCAAAACTCCAGTGGGGACCTCATATTGAAGCTTTGGCAGGTAGACTTAGCTCAGCAGCGTATGCAGTTAGGAAAATAAGGCTCTTAACCGTATTGATACAGCAAGATTGGTTTATTTTAGTTATTTTCATAGTATAATGTCATATGGTCTTCTGTTGTGGGGCTCAGCTGCTGATATTAACTATATTTGTACTTCAAAAAGAGCCATCCGAGCCATTTATAACCTTAGACCACGTGATTCACTTCGAGAAGTATTTAAAAAAAATCGATATTTTACAGTAGCGTCTCAATACATTTACCATAATCTAGTTTATGTCCACAAAAATCTTCATTTGTTTGAAAAAAATTGTGACGTACATAACTTTAATACTAGGAACAAAACAAACTTGCTGTCCCAAATCTTAGACTAAGTAAGTAGGAAAATCATTTGTTGGAAGAGGCATAACATTCTCTAATAAAACCAAAATCTTGCCGAATTGCCTTTTCACCAGTTTAAATTAAAGATTAAAAAAACCCTCATGAAAAAAGGTTACTATACAATAGAAGAATATTTATCGGATAAAGATGTGTGGTCTTGTACTTAGTGTTCCAGTTACAAAATCTTTGTAATAAATTATTGTAAATCTATGTGTAGGTAAATGACAAAACTGTAACCACTGATATAAAAAGATTAAAAGAGTAACTCGAGTTTCTTGTCGGCTCTTCTCGAAGATCCTACTTATTCCGAACCGGTGGTAGAGTCACAAAAAATATGATAATAATAACAATTGACGATTCAAAAGTATCTGTAACAGATTTATTTGAATAAAGATTTTTTTTCTTTCTTTCTTTCTTTCAATCAAATTGACCGCTCATCAAATTGTCTAGGGTAGATGATTATTAGACGTATTTGGTGTTATGTTTAAGAAGTTGGCTAAATACTGTGACAATGAGAGAAACACTTCGGCATGAACATGTCTATTTGGATTGGTTTTTTAGTGTGAAATAACCACTTCAACATAAATACTACGGCTACCCCGAAGTAATTTCACGGCCTCTCAAAAAACGCCAATTGAGTATAGTTCCGGAGACACAAATTCCCCTTCATATATGTAATCGTAAGATCAATTAAAATAATACATATTTCATGTAACATCCACTATGTACTTTTAAAAAACAAATGTGAAGCTTTGATTAAATTTTTACGAAAATAAAAGTATCACTTTGCGGAAAACGCTTATCTTTATGAAAGCGAAGAAGCGTGAACATTTAAAAATACGAATAAGCCATCCCTGCGATTCGCTTGTAAAGCGACAAGTACTTAGATTACAACAGTCCAAAGTCGGTTATTATATTTTCCCCGCACTACCGGTCTGCGCATAGACTTGCGACAGAATTACAACTTACCTATTTTGTAGAAACAAAATAGGATATTTTAAATTTAACAAAGAAATGTTAAATTTAAAATTGTTATTATTATTCAACAATTTAAAATCTATGGCAATTATATTATAAAATTTGGCCCTTAATGTCTCCGTTGCATTTTTTAACCTCTCGCTACAATATATTTGAGTTTACTACTACGCATAGTCTTTCTCAATTGCGACGAATATCCATCAAATGAAATAACAAGATCAATATATTTTTCCATGCGGCTACATCTGTCTGCTTTCATTATGTTGATGGCTTGAAAACAAAGACTATTGTTGGCAAACTTAAAAATAGTCGCATCGCTGTCCGCATCTGACATAACAGACCTCATATTTCGCCGGGACGTGGAAACTCACCGACGCTTCATTAGAAACGCGTCGGAATTCCACCCACGCTCGACCAGCTTAATTCTGTTAACTATTTTTGTGTCCAAGACCGAAACGAAATTTTCAAAGTTCCCGCGGCCCCGTCCCGCGTTAATTCACTCCTTTTCACTTCATTTCTTCATTTGCTCAGTCTTTTCATATAAGGTTTCTTCTGGCATTTTGTTTAGAATTGAATTTAACATTGCTAGGAACGTTCTGGAGTTGCGGATGCAACTGTGGCTTCCAGTCTGACTAATTGTATTAGTTACAACGTATTGCTAAATTTCTATAATATTTTTATTTTGACTTCTTAAAGCTCTGAATAGTTCCAAACTGATTTGTTTTATGTCATTTCAAGCTTATTTTTTGTTCATAAACCGTTTTGTTACTTATGAGAGAACCATTTGTCAGTCAAAATATATTAAAACCAACATAATGTATTTAAATTATAAAGAGCAAGATTAAATATTTAGGCCAATGCCACACTTATCACCCAAGGGCTGATAAGACAAAAGCTAATACTGCGCCGGGGGTAGCAGTTCGAAACAGTCCATAATTAACTATGATGATAATGAAAAGTCATTGAATCGTTGTCTAAAAGACATTATGGCTGTCATCAAAACTAAAGCATGATAAGGTTCTGAGTCCGTTTATAAGAAATTTATCTAACACTACAGGACTAGAATGTTCCAGCGGCCATAGCTTCCTTGATATTTGTGGAATCACTGATACTTTGTCAACTTGTGAGTGTTCTGTTTATTAATGGTCTACTTCATTATGTTTAAGCATTTGGCTATAACCTCAACGCTTGGCAGGTGGGTTAGAAATAGCAGTGCCTACAAATGGTTACGTGTAATGAATGACATAGCGCTTTTACCCGTTCTACGTTGAATGTTTTGTCCTAAAGTCGCGCTTCTTGCGGTGATGACAATTGTATCCTACCACACCATACAAACGGGAAAATATAAAAATTTTCTAGAAAATTTATTCCTTATCTGCAGATATAGTCTGATGAGGATAAATATTGTCGCATGATTATTAAAGTTGACACTATCAAAAAATTTAGGTATATTTAGACAAGTTTGTTTTTTATTATGTATTCATTTTTAATACTCCCTTCTATGATTGATTGATTGAGAGCGTCGGTAGCTTAATGGTGTGGACTGCTGCCTTCCAATCGCGATGTTCGAATTCCGCCACGTACAAATGTGATTTCGAATTTTCGAAATTGTATGTACGTTATACGACGCTCTCACGGTGAAGGAAAACACCGCGAGGAAACCTGCGCACGCGAAGAGATTCAAAGGTTGTGCGTGAAGTCGTCCAATCCGCATTGGACCCGCGTGAACGACTATGACCTATACACCCACGTATGGGTAGGCTCGTGCCCCTCGGTGGAGACGTTTAATTAGCTGACGATGGCTATCATTGATTATGTACGTACGTGTTCAAAATATCTTAGCGGCGTAATCTTAGAACATAATCAAAGAGGGTTCTTAATTACTAATTGTCCAAGTTTATAATCCTGAAAGAGTGGATTACTGTCAAACCTCACTTATTATAACCGTTCCCGAACAAAGGATCGACCCTTTAGAACCCGTAGTAGAGGTGCAAATTTGCGGTCTCGAAGGGTTAGCTTAACTTCGTAAGGCTGAAATCGTTAAAGGGCAGAAATCTTAGATTAAACTAAAAGCGAGAATTGAGTATATTGTGGTGATCTTTGTATTTTTGGATATTCTTCAACTCGAGGTCTAAGTTTCTCACGAGCTAGGGGAAAGGTTTGAGCCATTTTATGTAGATGTCATTTTTTTACAAACAAATTTAATCCGAACGTCAAAAACACAAAGACTTGAATTATCACAGGACATGAATTGTCCATTAAATACCATTCTAATCCCATCTGTAAAATTGTTTTATTTGATCAAATTAAACCAATAAATCGTCGCGGTACGATAACGCACTTTGATAAACGTGGTAAATGGTTCTGATCGAGGTCTCCAGGGCAAAGGGTTTGGCGAATGGTATTAAATTCCAGCATGTGATTGCATGGACAAAACACAATCAAATTTGTCAACCTTATGTTCAATCAAAACCTTAACAATAAATTTGAAATTGCTAATATATCTGTCGATATATCTCATATACGAGGTATGCCAACAGTACATATATTTAACTGGGAAAATCACAAATAATTTAATTATTGTTCTAGTATATGCACCAATTACAGTCACACACAGCATTCTTTAGTAACGAAGAGCAACAAGAAGACAACAAGAAGTATTTAATATTACAATATTAAAATAAAACTATTGGAACTAAGACTGCTTAGCAGGTAGCTTAGCAGTTCTCTTTTGAATTTCTGGTGGGTGTCGTGGAAAATATCAAGTAATAAATTAATTTACAGGTAAGTTTGCCTTGTAAATCAAATGTCTTAGTTTTTTTATCTTTTCATACATTTTCTTTTCCGTTGCATTTATGAACTGCTTACAATAATGGTAACAAACAATTCGAAGCATATACCTTGTTTACAAGGCATTAAGGATAAAGTTCAGAAAAATATGATTATCTTTATCAAACCAATCATCGACACTTCTCAAAAGCCTGTTCCTAATAACGTCGACTATCCGGATTTAGGCTTTTGAATATAACCGTACCAAATTGCGAAGGTCTAATATTGTATCCATTTTGCAGAGTCGGTCTCAGCAAATGCTAGCCGAACTAAACATAGCAGTTAATCGTCTGGATTACTCGGGTTCTCTAGGATCCCTGTGCTTAATTAACAGGATCCTTTGATTCGATACAAATCGAGTGGATACACTGTATTAACTAAATTATTTTGTATTTTACTAGCCAGACAGAAGTTTGTGGATCACGATGCCAGTCGTGAAATTTAGAAAAAAGGGAAAATATTTTGTTGATGAAGTCTTATACAGAAATCTAAATGAAAAAAATGATGATTTCGATATAAAATTGATTTTGTATGATATGTTGAATATTTTGAGTTCGTTTTCCACTTTTGGTTTGTTTACACAACGTAACTAATATTTTTCGAAAATCATTTGCATATCATTATTAAACACTTTATTTCTCTGCGTACTTTGACTAATTAGGTGGCTTTTTTTCCATTAATAATAATCTAATGCGTATTGTTCATAATAAACATTTGATTGTATAAAAACAATAAGTAAAATATTAGCTTTAAAATCTTGTTACCAAAAACACTAAATAAATCTAATTTTAAGCGCGTGTATGTTTGTGGATATTCTAGCAAATTAATTTTTTTTCCTATTTACGACTTGGAACAGGTATAATACATATAACGCATACTCTTTAAAAAGCAGAACGAGCAATATCGAAAACGCTCCATTGTACTTTTAAAAATGGAAAAGTGATTTTATTAGAAAATGTGTAGGGATTCGGTTCAAAATATTTCGTGCGCATCGCAATCTAAATATTAAAAATACTTTAATGCAGGATGATTTTAATTATTGAGATTAAATATGCCGCCATTATAACTCTCTTAATGAAGCTGCTTTCAGCCTGAAAAATATAATTTATTAACATTTAATCGTTATACGTTATACAAACAACGGCATTAACAAATGCATTGTACGTGTCTCTTTAAAAACACGTGAAACTTGAAAATAACAGAAAACATACGAAATAATTTACGAGGGTACAATTTGGTGGATGTTATTCCCGTGTAGGTGTCCCGTAAATCTTTATATAACACGTCTAATGTTGTTTGTCCCACTTTATGTCGAAGGTTATTACTTTACAGGGATGGGCGGGCATGGTGACAGTATGATATCCTGTGGATGTTTTGTTTTCTGTATATATTAATTAGCAGTGGTTAAGATATTTACCTGCAATAAAACGTGCGTATGTGTTAATCCAAGGTGTCAGCTCCATACCAATTTTACTAAAATCGCTTTAGGAAGAAAGAAAAAACATTATGTGCACACTCCAAGCTTTGCCTTTAAAATATTTGTTCAATCCTTGTAAAAATATTGGCGGGTATTATGAAAACTGCCTGGCCAATTATTTGGTGTCGGCCATCGTTGATGGTCGACAAGCCTTAGCCTTAGTGTGATATTAATGAGACATAAGGAAGGTTCGGTTCGGTAGTGTAGCATAAAAGTTATAAAAATGGTTGACCATTGGTTGGTGACCAAAAATACTGTTTTTAGTCCCAAAACGTGCTTCGTAAAGCACCATAAACCATCGGTCTAGGCTAATATCTTAATATAATGGCCTTTGTACTGAGACGTTATCGGTTATTATTATCATTATTGACAACCCATTTGGTGTACTAGTTGAGACGTTGGCTACTACACCAAGGGTTCCGGGTTCGATCTCCGGGCAGTACAAAAATTTGTGTGCCCGAACATGTTTGTATTGGTGTGGATGTTTCTATGTATAATAAGAATGTGTATACAAAAAAAGTAAATAAGTATGTTTATCCCTTATTACAGGCTAATGCTTGGTTTAGGGCTAGATGGCGCTGTGCCACAGTGGATATTTTATAAGTGGATATTTATTGCTTAAGAGGATTCTACAAGTCTAATAATATCATAAAATATTATTGAAAAGTTCTATGACGAGCTATGGACTTTATAAAGAGATTTAAAATGTCACGTCAGGACATTATATTACAAAGTTATGACGGCTTTAAGACGATCTGAAATGCATCATAAAACGCTGCATACGAAATGACATGCACATCACATACTGGCCAATCACATTCTATCGCTTTACGAGTGCGACATGAGTGAGACATTTACACAAGACAATTTAAACAAGCTTAAGTTATTATAAATTTAGGTACCAAGTACACTGCCACACTGCACTGATTAATACAGACTTCAAAATAGGTTCAATGGGAAAGTCGTGATACGGTTTTCTGGAGTTAAAAAAAAACGTTATATAGTGTATAAAAAAACGTAACGTGTCTTTAAGTGACGGATCGCACAAGTGAAGCTAGCAAAAGGTCAATCGTCAAATGGGTGATCGAAAAATATTATCTTGAGTCCTTTCGCGCTTCAGCCTTGGAATGCATAATACATCACATTTTAAAATAAACCCATCAAAGCTTTATTCACAGAAATACTAAACGTTTATTTCTTTTTACTTTATTTACTCTTACATTCTTACTTTTTTACACTTCTCTTACATGCATACACACACACACTATACACGCGCGCGCGCGCGCGCACACACACACAGACACACACATAAACACTTTTTTATATCTCAACTCATACACACACACAAATTTAAACACAAAGTATATGTAATACTGTTATAAGAAAGAAGAAGAGATAGAAGTTTTTTTCTGCCGTGCAATGCAATTTTTAGAATAGAAAATCGAAATCAAAAAGGCGATGAGAATACTAGGATCAATAACAAAACAAAATTTTAATAAATACCTGCCTCAACGCCCAAAAGTTTATCATTAAAATAAAATGGAACAGTATGACTGTACAAAACTAAATACAAATTATCCATGATAAGACTCCGATTTCCAAGCTGTATTTGCTTAAACCCAAGATGTCAGACAAACAGTACAAATGTACTAAAGTCTGTTGAATCCCTAGCGGGCTCCATCCTACAAAGTCGGGTAGCGAACGTGATAGATGTCTGTCTGAAAAATTTATCACTTCTGCGTCAGTTTCACACTTCGGTAATGGTACCGTCTCATCTGCTACGAGATGTGGTGAAAAGAAATTTGTCAAGAACACATCATTCAGATTTTAAGTTGAAGTATCAGATCATGATATGAAGGTTTAGTACTTAATCTCTTATTGCTATGACTTTTTTTTTTTCAATTATGGCCACATATCCTGGCTGTACCTTGTGAAAAATAGTTTTGAATCTTTTTTCTAGGCGTTTCTGTTTTTGAGATTACGTCTATGAAATATATTCAGTCTACTTATCTACAATAATAATTATAATAAATTAAATTATTATTTTAATTTATAATAATCAATATTTGCTCTTAAACTTAAAAGTCACCAAAATTTCTGGAAAAAATAGTAAAAATAAAATAATTTCATCCCAAGAAATGTTTTCTTAAACAAATAGATTATTCATAGTTCGGCAGCAAAGTGATAGTATTATATTATGGGTAGCTGCTACCGGCGGCTTAAGATATCCTCCCAAACACGGAATAATGAGACAATCAGGTAATTCAACCTGCAATTTCCTAACCAAACTTTGAAATTTTTACTTTCATAATGCACTTTCCCCGTGAGATTCAAAAATAGGCTTAAATCAGACAACGATCTAAACTTAACGCTCAGACTATGAAACCATGAAGAATATTCTCTAATAATCCTTCAAATGATTTCTACTTAACCTTCCAGTCGTTCAACATCCACCTTTCCTGCGAGTAACGCCTCACTTCTTAGTTTCACAGACTTAATTATAGTGCGAAACACAAATCGCCCGTTCGGCTATAGGTGAACAACTAACTAATCGTAACTTTTACCCCTAGCCCGATCGACGCCTGGACAACTTTAGATTGGCCAACTCTCGACGGATGTGATCTCCGAATCGTTTGTTCGGAATCTTCACGGCCCGTTAAATAAACAGGAGCCAATTATCGCTTCGTGGAATTAGTGTGATAAATAATGGAAGTTACATTTTATTGCTGGCAGAAAAGTTGGTAGTAATATTTGCGATCGACTTAGCCGTTGTTACAGTTTATTCGTAGTCGAGTTAATCAACTAGAAATGGTGGAAGTGAATGGCTTTTCGCTGGGATTATATTTGAACTCATATTTGAAATATTGACTATAGTTATGGAAAAACATCTGGACTTTAGCTCTGTTGATTATTGAATGCCTTCTTTACGTCAATGTTGCTGCCTATCTTCGATATTATCTAAGATCAAACATAAACCAATTTTAAGCATAAAAATATGTACGTATTATAAAGTTCTGAACTATTGAATAAGGCCTTAAAAAGTACTAATAGTAAAGTACTGATTGTCATATAGAACAGTTTCACATAGTCAAAAAAATTGATATAATGGGCTTACCCAATGCTTACTATGAAAAATCAACACACACTTTTACAGTTATTTTCAATGGTTGAGAGTATATTTTTGAATCCATTTGTTTGCATTACGTTTTGAAGATATTGAGATCGCTTTTTAAGATAGTTACCGGCCGCATATTGTACCTATATCAATAATGAGCTAGGTATTTGCTAAGCGCATTATTTTCATTATATTTTTGAGTACAGTAAACATTATATATACTTTGTTATTTAATTACTAATACAAATTCAAAAGCGAGATGTACAGTTTACAGATAGCTTAACTATAGCCGGCAATCCAGGAGATTCCTAATAAAATATATTAGCTCTAAATCCTCATCAGCGCCAAACTTCTACAAAGAGCTGAGACTTCCCGCTGAGAACAAACGGCGTGCCTGTCGACTTCTGAAACGGCACTCGGAAACAACCAGACTGTTATTAACAATTTCAGAGTGCTGAAATGGTTCAAATTTCAACACTAGGTATTAATTTATACTCATTCTATTAACCCCGGCAAACTTTTTGAAATGGGCAAATTGTGGATTTATTTTGTACCATGTTTTATGTATCTATCGATGTAATCTATCCAATTGCACCGAAAAGTTAAATTTGCATTGGAAAGGACTTGGCATCAACGTTAATGGCGAGTAGGTTCATCACTCATCTTCGATTTGCCGGTGATATAGTAGTGGCAGAATCCACAGAGGCTTTAGGTACTATGCTCAATACCCTAAACAGAGCTTCGTACAGGTGGGCCTTAAAATGAACATGGACAAGACGAAAGTCATGGCTTGTATCCATTGGACTAGATAAAAGTATCTTCTACATTAGGTACTAATTGCTTAGGTAATAGTTTCGATACTGATTCATCTAGGTATCATACCACCGCACAACAAGGCAGTGTTGACGGAAAATTTTAATAAGGTACTTCTTCAGTTATTCATTTCATCCACACTTTATCTGACATGCGTTGAGCCAACTGGATGCCCCGTTCATCTAATGTCAAAAAATAATTATCAGGAAATTTTAATACGTCAAGTTAATCTTTTATTATAAACATCCCTCGTATGCGGAATTATGATTTCACGTCTACTTTCATTATGCAACCTGCAAATGGATGGAAAGATCTGCGTAACCCGGTGGCATTTAAAAGACGATTAAGTATAGCTTTTTCTGGGCAAGCTCGCTCCATCTTAGATCATATCTCTTCCACCAGCATTGTCTGATTGCTCAAGAGCAAGCCCAGTATACTGAAATAATAAAAATATATATGCCGTCAGAGTGCTCACCTCTACAGCACTTAGCCTATGTCGTGTCTAAAAAGATTATGACCGCCACTCGAGCACATTTATCACTGTCATGCCTTCAGGATTTATGTAAATAGAAATCATTCGTCAAAATTAAAGGAATAAAGTAAAATGAAAGTAACTAAAATAAGTTGACTTGAACTATTTTAATTACATTTTTATTTATAATTTGTCAGGAAGGTAGGTAAGCAGACAGTTCACCTGATGGCAATGGTATTGCATCATTGTCAAGCCTTCGCCTTCGTCTTACCGGGCTGCATAGCTTTGGAGATATTGGGCTGCAACCCACCAAACTCAATGCGGATTGGTTGGTTAACGCTACCATTCAAATACTGTAGCCAGGACCAACTACTGACCGCGATCTACTTAGCACGGAATTACTATTCTTTTTGACTACCCTGTGGTGTTACGGTCGAGACGTCGGCTACTACACCAGGGTTCCGGGCTCGAACCCTGGCCATTACAAAAATTTGCGTGCATACCATGTCTGGTTATTAGCTCGTACCGACCTCGTAAGGCGACCAGAACGTTCACCGGATGGTTAATGATACGCCATTGTTCCAGTGACATTGAAGGAAAACTAACAACTTATAGGCAGTTATTATTCTCCATCAATGCCGCACTGCGCCCGTCACCCGAGATAACACATATTAGATCTCTTATACCGGTAGTTTTACTAGTAATAGTGCCTCATCTCTCAACAAAAAAGTGCACAATACTTTACTTCACGGGCGATGTCTACTGCAGTGGTATACTAGGCGACTCTACCATGTAGTTATCAATCTATCTAAGCCGACCCTTTCGTACTAAAGCATGGCTCTAAAAATAAAGGTGTTTATAATTATAATTAAATTGAATCTTACTTTCAAATAAACAAGCTGCGAGTCGGACTCGCCGTGGGGGGTTCCGCAGCAGCAAGTAACGTAAATTAAAAATATTTTTATTTACTTAGGCACCTACAACAGCTTTAATTTGAAAAAAGTGGTTCACCATTTATGACGTATAAAAAAAACCACACATCAGAAATCGTTCAAACTAAATTCCGTTGTTAGATTTCATGTCAACATCATATATTTTTTTATTTTATCAACTCCATAGTTAGAAATTAGAGGCGAGGACACACTTTTTCAACTTTGAAGTGTCCCTCGCGCAAACTATTAATTTATAAAAAAATATATTATGAACCTCAATAGTATTTTAATATCTACACATTGATACCCACAGGGGGTACGACAAAAATTTTTGAGTTCAGTTCAATGTATAGAGAACCCCAAAATATTATTAATATTTTTCATGTTTCTTATCTAAATCTTGCAGCTTTCACAGAATACATATACTTACAATGCTGTCGCGGACTTTTTGTAGACCTTTAAAAGGGGGAACAATACTCTCATACATGACTTTTGCGAAACTTCAACCGTTTACGCAGCGTACGCAGCGGAAGCTCCAAGCATGAAAGAATCCCCCCGATTTTGAAACATTCTTCTTTGAAACATTCATTGCTGATCCGCTTCTTTTGCTCGTAGCGTGATGATATATAGCCGTGATGATATATAGCTGCGATGATATATATCTTCCACTATAAATAAGCTATCAAACACTGAAAGAATTTTATAAATCCAACCAGTGGTTCCTGAGATTAGCGCGTTCAAACAAACAAACAAACTATTCAGCTTTATAATATAAGTATTTATTATATGCTTCACGCTTAACTTGGGACTAGATGGTGTTGTGTGAATGTCAATGGATATTTATTTATTTAAAAGTAGGCAAATGATTTACGTTTAAGTAAGTAATCTCGTCGCTAACAGACCTTTGAGTATAGAGTAGAGAAGTCAAAGGAAACATAAGGGATGGAAATTTCTAGCCTCCAGTCCAGTAACATAACGCATTTGGAGAAATACAATGCGAACGGTTATTCCATCAGTTTCCTATGAAGCCATGGTATAACTTTGAGCGAGTCAGCCATTTTGTGCCTTAACACACCTGCATACTCTTTTTCAATACTATCATTCTACTATACAAACAAACATTTATCGACAACTCGTAAGCTGCCCACATTTTCTTCCCTCGCGATGGATGTTAAGCGTTTCAAGCGCAAATCAGCTTAAATATTCTCGATAATATATAACAAACAGGTGATAGAATTTATTTATTCGCATTGATTACTTACATCCGACGCCATTTGAATCACAAATAAGTCTGAACGTGAAGCGGTTGCTTAACAGATTTTCGTATTAAATACGACAGGATAAACCGCGATTCTTGGGTATGCATACTTTTTTATTTATCACTCATTTCGGTTACGCCGTTCGTGTTTGTGTTTCCTAATCTTCTTATAATATAATGTGAAATATGGAAATGTGTCTTAAGGGTTTCGTGTGTTGTATTTTTTGTTATTTTAGCGAGATCGTCGGTAGCTCATTGGTTTGGACTATTGCCTTCCAATGTGGAGTGCAGGTTCAAATCCCGCCAGTACCAATGAATTTTCGAAATTCGAAAATATTAATTTGCCTCACTCTGCACGTCTGAATAAATAATTCATCATCAAGTCCAAAACATGACTCTGCAGGGCACAGGAGTTTAGGAGGTAAACGTAAACTAAGGAGGTAAAGGTAAACTCATTAAACGTCCCCACCGAGGGGCACGAACCTACCCGTATAGGGTGATTAGGACTTAGTCGTCCACGCGGGCCCAGTGCGGATTGGACGACTTCACACACAACCTTCGAATCTCTTCGCAGGCGTGCATGAAGGTTTCCTCACGATGTTTTCCTTCACCGTAAGAGCGTCGGATAACGTACATATATTTTTCGAAAATTCGAAAATACATCGGTACGTGTCGGGATTTGAACCTCAGCCCTCCCGGTAGGAAGGCGACAGTCCACACCACTGAGCTACCGACGCTCTAACATACAGCTTAATAAACATAAGCAATTAGTCATTAACAGCAACAGTTGCAAAATTGCATCGAGAATCTATTCAAAAGCATTATTTATGAATATTTATCTCCAAAAAAATAATGAATCGTTTGTACACCAGCATAAATCTCAAACGCAAAATGGCGACCCCACTTAAAAAATCTCTTTCAAGTTCAAAATAGTTCATAAGACCGAAACTAAGGACGTTTTGCCTAGAACAAAGTGCTATCCATTAGATAAAATATCGGTTCGTGTTTCTGACGCGGCAAGGAAAGTTGAATATAAAGTACTCGGAATTTATATCCGCGTTTACCTGGTTTTGTGTGGCATAAAATGATATCGGACAGCCTAATAAATCATGTTATCTATTTGTTCTGCATTCCTGATTAAAACAAACCACACCCGCCATCTTCAGAGTAATTTTAGATACTACGTGATTGTTATTAAGATCCATGATGACAGCAGTGGCGTGCACAGAGATTATGAGTAGGGTATGCAAAATAAGTGAAATTAATCGCAAAAACAGTAAATTTGGTCAAATTGAGTGCTGTTGATGACACCAGATCGGCTATAGTTTCAAATCTGTAGAGGAAAATGGGCGAATAAGTAGAAATCATATAATATGTTGGCGATTTTCCGGGTTGTCTGGACGCACAGGGTATGCACTGTTTATTTGCATATATGGAGTGCACGCCACTGGATGACAGTATACTTCCTAAAACCATTTTCTTTTCAACCCTTTAACAGCCACTGCCGGATATATCCAACAGAAACAATTGGTTTTCTATTGTGTTCGAATCCTGGCGGTTAAAGAGTAAAAAACATGACGCTCCGGATTAAATTGCAAACTTACAGGAGACATTTATAGATATATTTTAAATTCCCTGAGCGATATGACCTGGTGACCTTCAAAAAGAGAGCGTAGTCCCATTCAAAAAACAGCAACGCATTTCTTTGCCCTGCAAGTGTACGTGGGCGGCGGCGTCATTTACCATCAGATGAGGCGAATACTCGTTTGCCCGCTATTCCTTTAAAAAAATAAAAAGATTAAATCAAATTTACATATCTACTGTCAAATAAATAAATTCATGTTTCGTAAAATCATTGACAAAATCACAATTTTTTCAAAACTTTGACGACTGTGCCTTTTATTGGGCTTTATTTGATTTTTTCTTCCATTACAACTTCTTTTAAATTTGGAATTTTCTGTATTCAAAAAATCCTTGGAGTGTTCAAAGTTCAATCCTTGAGCCTAGTTCTGAGGCCTAGATGGACCTGTATAAATGTTTGAAAATATGTATTTACTAGCTTTTGCCCGCTCGCATTAAATTCGGGATAACACGGTACTTTCATTTATCACTATACATAGGATTTCCCCTCCCTCCAACTTTAAAGGTTTCGGGGTCAATTTCAGAATTTTTATTAGCAAAAATATTATAGTTATAGTGAGCTTACCTTAAAAGATAGACATATGCTCTCGCGGATTTTTTTGTAGACCTTTAAAAGGAGAACAATACTCTCATACTCAGCGTACGCAGCGGAAGCTCCAAGTATGAAAAAATACCCCCGATTTTGAAACATTCTTCATTGCTGCTCCGCTTCTATTACTCGTAGCGTGATGATATATAGCCTATAGCCTTCCTCGATAAATAAGCTATCTAACACTGAAAGAATTTTTCAAATCGAACCAGTAGTTCCTGAGATTAGCGCGTTCAAACAAACAAACAAACTCTTCAGCTTTTTATATTAGTATATAGATTATATCATTGCTGTCTCTATGATTTATAATAACCGCAGTAATCGATTATTCATATCGCCACGGTACTGAAATTTCCCTAACACTATTATTTTTCCGCTCAAATCGCTCGTAAAGATCGCACAAAAACCTTCTATTTCTCCAAGGACTACTAGTTTAATCTTTCATGTCTTTGTTGCAGGCTGCATTATGTTTTATGGGTTCTAATCTAAAAGTAAAGAAGGGCTCTTGGATGCCTTATAACGGTACAAAGTATAGATTTCAAAATTAATACCACTATTGAACAGAGCGCCGAGATTATAATAAAAATAATATGTATAAGAGCGTCGGTGGCTCAGTATTGTGGACTGTCGTCTTCCTACCGGAAGGGCTGAGGTTCAAATCCCGACACGTATTTTCGACACGTACATATATTTTCGAATTTTCGAAAATATATGTACGTTATCCGACGCTCTTACGGTGAAGGAAAACATCGTGAGGAAACCTTCATGCACGCCTGCGAAGAGATTCGAAGGTTGTGTGTGAAGTCGTCCAATCCGCACTGGGCCCGCGTGGACGACTAAGGCCTAATCACCCTATACGGGTAGGCTCGTGCCCCTCGTTGGGGACGTTTAATGAGCTGATGATGATGAAAATAATATGTACAGTATCCGGCGCCCTTACAGTGAAGGGAAACTGCGTGACCTGCGCACGTCTGCGAATAGATTCAAAGGTTGTACGAGAAGTCGGCCAATACGCACTGGGCCCGCGTGGATGACTTAGGCCTATGCACCATTTACGGGTTTTATGTTATAAGTGTACAGAACGGTCACGCTCACCGGATGGTAAGTGATACGCCTAACCATGACAGAGCGGCATTGAAGGAGGCCAACAACTGATAGACAGTTATTATCCTCCATCGATGCCGCACTGCGCCCGTCACCCGAGACAAAATATGTTAAGTCTCTTATACCCGGTGACTTCACTAGCTACAGTGACCTCATACCGAAACACAAAAGTGCATAACACTCCTGTTTCACGGTACGATATCTGGCAGTGCGGTGGTACCTCCCTAAACGACTCAGTATCGAGTCTACCACCTAGTGAACTGAAGGTGCTTCTTGATGGGGACATTTGATGAGCTGATGATGATGAACATATTCTTATCTTTCTCGGAGTAACGAGTGTCCAAAGGCAGTGATATAACATTCAGGCGAATCATTGACGCGTTTATCTACCCAAGAAATAATTAAGACTAGAGCGTTTTATTTCTTTTCTCGTCAAACTATTTTTACGGTAAACCTATTAATGAATACAAGTTTAAATATTATAGGAAGCTTGCAATTCATTATACGTGCTCTATCTCGCAAAATCAAATAAACGATTAACGTGAACTTAATCCGAATTCAATGTGGGTACCAAAACTTCAACAAGAAGTGCAAACGCTACACATTGTGAAGCGGGATTTCAGTATTAGAGAGCAATGGAAGTCCCGGGGGATTTCGCGAGTTCCCGGCTAGAGAACTTTGATTCCATTTTTAAAGCTGACGACTCGAGGTCGACACGGAAAATATTGCAAATTCAATTTGAAGGGAACCAGAAGGAGCTCTGCGGTTGGGAGTTACATTTGCTAGATGTGACTAGATCTATAAATAATATACTGGATATATACGTAGCTTTTATGGGATTATTAATTAACTACTTGTGTACCACACTAAGTGCCCAGCAAAATATTGCACATTACCCTAACATTAAAAGGTTGGCGTCACTAGATACAGTCTAAACTGGCTGACTAATGGCCAGTGTCTCCTTTATTTTATCTAGACAATACATAAAAAACAAGTTCAAAATTGTATTGTTATATAAATATTGATATATACTGAACCAATCGAATTTTTAGAGAAAACAATATTTGAAATCTATTGTTGGACTAAGCCCCGGCTAAACAGCGGCTACGAATAAAATATATGATGTAAATGTAAAAAAAATAAAATGTATGTACGATTCTTACGTTCACCGTACAGTAATTTGTTCGTTAGTATGTTACTGAAGTTGGCACATTGTTGATGGTACCTTATAGTTGTTAAGGTAGAGGTTGGAGAATAGAAAGTAACACTTCACGAGACGAAGTTTATTTACGTTAAAGTTAGTTAAGTTAGATGGGTCTTGTCCCGATATTGATGGTTATTGATAATGTTCGAAATCAGTTGGTGAGAAAAATATATATACTCGTATATTGGAGTAAATGCTAATTACTCCAATATACGAGATTATAATAATTAAATTCTTACACGCTTACAGTAAGAAAAACGTGAGATGTTTACCGTACAATGTACACAATGGCAAGAACTAATAACTATCGATAGTTATTGATTTTTTTGTAACACTGCATCTGTCATGTGCAAACTTATCACTTATCATTTTTTATTTATAATTACCGTATAAAAGACTGTTACAATTATTTCTTTTATCAAATCCCGTACAAAAACCACTGAGGTTTGTAGTGACGGGATTTGAATATAACAATCAACACTATCAAAAACTAAGTTAACCATTAAATTGAAAGAAAAAGAAAAATAACATAAAATCAAATATATCCTAGCATTAATATATTAAATATTAATGCTAGGAATCGAGTACCTTTTGTTTATTCGAAAATGATGATATGACATTTACTTTAATTATATTATGACCGACGCTCTTACGGTGAAGGAAAACATCGTGAGGAAACCTTCATGCACGCCTGCGAAGAGATTCGAAGGTTGTGTGTGAAGTCGTCCAATCCGCACTGGGCCCGCGTGGACGACTAAGGCCTAATCACCCTAACGGGTAGGCTCGTGCCCCTCGGTGGGACGTTTAATGAGCTGATATGATGATATGATGATGATATTATGATTTGTATAAAAAGAAAACCAAAAAAGGTGATCTACAGAAAAAATTGGGCTTAATGTTTATATTTTTAAAGGGAGATTATTTATAAGCCATGTAAGGTTATTTATTCAGGTGTCTGACTCGTCACAATTACATAATCAATTTAATCTCTTCTAGTTGTCCAATTCCGCATATATCCGTGTCGCACCTATTCACGTTTTACATAACACCGTTGCTTGAGGTAACGATAATTCTTCACTGGGAATGTACAAAATGGCTTTGCATTGTGTACGTGTATTTCGTAACATAAACGGTCCTCGACGACGACACCATCTAGTAAATGCGTGCAATAATATTAGCATTGTCGTTTCGTCAGTATGTTGGAGTTACATTTGTTGTGGCCTGCTCTGGAAAGATGACGTATTCGCATAAGCTTGTGTGGCGAAAGGTGTCTGGAGAATCTGGAAATCTATAAATGCACGTAAACGCAACCCATTTGGTGTTGCGATTGAGACGTCGACTGCAACACCAAGGTTCCGGGTTCGATCCCCGGGCAGTACAAACATTTGTGTGCATGAACATGTATGTATTTCTATGTATAATATGTATGTATATTAAAAAAATATGTTTATCCGTTGTTTAGTACTCATATTACAGGCTTCACGCTTAACTTGGGACTAGATGGCACTGTGTGAATGTCAGTGATATATATTATTATTATTGTACAAATAGATAAAGTTCTGCGTCATCAAAATTGACAAAGTAGATCTGGTAATTTAACTTTTGCACAATCTTAACATTGAAGCCATGTATAGTCTACTGCTGAATTGGGCCTTACTCATCGACAAATAATCTATAAATGTTAATGAAATTTGGAACAGATCAACCCTGTTACTTGCAGCCAAACAAAACGTATAATTATGGAAACATCAAGCAAATATTATACATTCACATTGATATAAATAATTTTATCCTAAGCATTGTGCCAATGTAGGTTCCAGTATCTTAATTTATTTTACTTTTACTCAAAATACCAATAACCATAATCTAAACCATAATTCTCCCGATATTTACCTATACAAACTTGCGGGGGTTATTTTTCATTCATCATCATCATCAGCTCATTAAACGTCCCCACCGAGGGGCACGAGCCTACCTGTATAGGGTGATTAGGCCTTAGTCGTCCACGCGGGCCCAGTGCGGATTGGACGACTTCAACACACAACCTTCGAATCTCTTCGCAGGCGTGCATGAAGGTTTCCTCACGAGTTTTCCTTCACCGTAAGAGTGTCGGATAACGTACATATATTTTCGAAAATTCGAAAATAATTGGTACGTGTCGGGATTTGAACTCCCGTAGGAAGGCGACAGTCCACACCACTGAGCCACCGACGCTCATTTTCATTTTTTCATTCATCTTTACATAAAAACATTTTATGATCGCAAAGAAACTGTAATTTATAAATTTAAATAGATCCAACCGTGACATGCGTCAAATAGTTAACCATTTATATGGCAAAGCTAGGCTTTGAAGTGTATTTACCGCGTAAAATATCAAAGCATCAATTTAAGGCTGACACCTTTAGAAAATGGAGAACACGGGTTGCCTAATGTACTCAATACTAAAGCAAATATCAGGTAAGTATCAGGTACTAAACTGCACGAAGTTCAATAACGTCTTACTAAGTTAGGCGTCGTTACCAATATTTGAAGTTTGATGTAGCAAGTAATCTATATTGGTCTAACGATATGGTGTCATGCTCGAATTAAAGTTCTAGACGAGTATGATTGGCATATATCAAATATTGGTTCTTCTAGTGTTTAAGCTCCGCTTATACTTCGTAGAGGAACCAATTCCAATTCACAGTTTTTTACTAACTGTTAAATGGTATTTGTTTGCAGCTATTGCTAACATTTGGAATAGCAATATTTTATATTATTCCATAGCTAAGAAAATTTTTAAACACTTTCTAGTTTACTGTAGATTCCGGGAAAAATGCCCAGCCCAGCTCACCACACACAGAATAATGATCACTAAGTAGGACCATTTACAGAGATCTGTCATAATAAATAAAATATAACGTCGCTGAATAATACCTATTTCTGCCAGCCAGAACTGAACTTTTGCTTTGCTTCGAGCTTATGGGTGAGAACGGTAGTGAGATTACTAAGATACTACAAAGATATTGTAGGGAGCTTATGTTCAGGTGTTCAAATCTTGTAGCTGAATGAAACAGCGAATAAGTAATTATTAATACAAATACGTTGTTGTTAAGTTACTAAATTAGCCCCTTAATAGCACTGTCAAAATAACGGAGATAAGAAACTAACGTTTGTTATCTCGGATGACGAACGCAGCGGCCGGCATTAATGCATAATAATCATTGTCTATCAGTTGTTGGGTCTCAATCAATGCCACTCTGTCATGGTCAGATGTATCACCATATGGTGAGCGTCCTGACCGTCCTGTATTCTTTACAACATAAAAAAATACGGTGTACCTGTCTGAATATATATTTACTTGTACATCACAGAAAATACTTAGATAAAGGCATTGTCATTACAGAATGAAATGTAAATTATTATATAATATCATTTTGTCAAAGTATCAATAACATCTTAAGGCGATATTTTACGTCCTCTTTGTGAGATGCGTTTCGCCATCTTCAGAAACGAGTTATGTTATCACACTGTAATTTGTGTGCGCGCGCCAAAATCGCTGGAATCATTTAGGTGAGCATTTGTAGCATTAAGTAGTAACAAATACAGAAGGGTTCGTTCTAAAACAAGGCTTTAAACCTACTGAACGCGGAACCTTGGCAATTTTATTACTTACTAGCTTTTGCCCACGGCTTCGCTCGCGTTATGTAAGGGTAGATTTTATCTAAATTATTTTTCAGGGGGTGCCTATGTCATAGTATCTTTATGCATGTAAAGTTTCAGTCCGATCGGTTTAAAAATGACAAAGTTTCATACAAACGTTCATCGCCTATTTTTTCCCTTGGGGATAGAAATTATCAAAATCCTTTCTTAACGGATGCCTACGTCATAACATCTACCTGCATGCCAATATATATATAAATATATATATAAAATGTATGTTTAATATACATGTGTATATATATATATATATATATTTACAATGTACATATATATGTATATTGTAAATATTTACATACATTTTATACAACAAAAAAACCCAGACCAAAACAAACAGATATGTTCATGTTTACAAATGTTTGTACTGCTCGGGGATCGAACCCGGAACCCTTGGTGTTATAGCCGACGTCTCAACCATTACACCAAATGGGTCGTCAAAATGATGAATGGTACTCGCTATCACGGACACATGTAAGAGCAAGAGGAGTTTTTTCCGATAATATCACTCACCGAAAAACAGGACTCGTGATGTTTCACGACAGTTTACTAAGAGGACTTGATGTCACGTGGTTTGCCACGCATTCATGTCGGAGCTAAGTTCTCTCACTCTTGGCCTAACTTCTAAGCCATTTGCATGGTACTGAACGCGTAATTACTGGACGCATACCCATTATAGGTTTCTGAGTGCGCAGCAACGGACAGCCATCACTTATGCATCACGCTTGGGACTACTTAAAAATATACTGACATATTACCGCATAAATTGTGTTCACTATCATGCTCTTTAGTAAAACAGTAGGTAATTTATTGTCAGAAACTGAATCTAAATATATATAACTAAAAGGTGACTGACTGATATAGTGATCTATCAACGCACAACCCAAACCACTGAATGAATTGGGCTGAAATTTGGCATGCAGGTAGATGTTATGACGTAGGCATCCGTTAAGAAAGGATTTTGATAATTTCTATCCCCAAGGGAAAAAATAGGCGATGAACGTTTGTATGAAACTTTGTCATTTTTAAACCGATCGGACTGAAACTTTACATGCATGAAGATACTATGACATAGGCACCCCCTGAAAAATAATTTAGATAAAATCTACCCTTACATAACGCGAGCGAAGCCGTGGTAATAAAATTGCCAAGGTTCCGCGTTCATTAGGTTTAAAGCCTTGTTTTTAGAACGTAACCCTTCTGTATTTGTTTACTATTTAATGCTACAAAATGCTCACCTAAATGATTCCAGCGATTTTGGCGCGCGCCACAAAATTACAGTGTGATAACATAACTCGTTTTCTGAAGATGGCGATAACGCATCTCACAAAGAGGACGTAAAATATCGCCTCAAGATGTTATTGATACTTGACAAAATATTATATAATATAATTTACATTTCATTCTGTAATGACAATGCCTTTATCTAAGGTATTTTTCTGTGATGTACAAGTACATATATATTCAGACAGGTACACTGTATTTTTTTATGTTGTAAAGAATACAGGACGGTCAGGACGCTCACCATATGGTGATACATCTGACCATGACAGAGTGGCATTGATTGAGACCCAACAACTGATAGACAATGATTATTATGCATTAATGCCGGCCGCTGCGTTCGTCATCCGAGATAAAAACGTTAGTTTTTATCTCGTTATTTTGACAGTACTATTAAGGGGCTAATTAGTAACTTAACAACAACCTATTTGTATAATAATTACTTATTCGCTGTTTCATTCAGCAACAAGATTTGAACACCTGAACATAAGCTCCCTACAATATCTTTGTAGTATCTTAGTAATCTCACTACCGTTCTCACCCATAAGCTCGTAAACATTTGTAAACATGAACATATCTGTTTGTTTTGGTCTGGGTTTTTTTGTTGTATAAAATTATGTAAATATTTACATATATATATGTACATTGAAATATATATTATATATACACATGTAATTTAACATACTTTATATATATATATATATATATAATATATATATTATATATATAATATATATATATATATATATATATATATATATATATATATATATATATATATATAATAATATATATATATATATATATATATTATATATATATATATATATATATAATATATATAAGCATATATATACATATATATATATAAGCACCACTAAGCATTAACCTGTATGTTATGTGTATGTGCACTTGGTGGGGATGTTCATGAGCTGCTGCAAATAATGATGAATGTAAAAATTGCTGACAACTAAATACGAAGTCGACCTTCGGCGTCCATATTTACTCTTAGGGTGGAAACAACGAGAAAATGTACCGCTTCATCGCCCGTTGGAGCACTCGATTGTGTGGAGCTCGATTATTTCACGCCAGAGACACTTTAGTCGATTGAAGGTGACGATGGGAACATTAACGCAGATGTGTTTATGAAATGATTTTGGAACAACGTTAAAAAAACAATCGGAAATTTCAGTATTAGGCTGAGATTGACGACCTTGACGATGCAAGAGTAAAAAATTTATTTACAACTTTTAGAAGTTAAAGCCTTTAACATCGTACTAAACTTACAAGGACATTTTTCATATGCCTATAGTGTCTGATGCAAGACAGGCCTTGCCGCGCAGCATGACTTTTTTTTATAAGATTTTAACTATGTGAAATTGGGCCATTCCCAACGCGTGCCATTGCGGAATTGCTGACGTTAACGATTATATTTCTGAGTCAGTAGTAAAAATCAACGGATTTATATGCCAATGTTTCCTTCACGGTGAAGAAAAACATCGTGAGGAAACCTACGAAGAAATCAAAGGCTGTGCGTGAAATCAGCGAACCGTACTGAATCTGCGTGGACGACTAGAAGTACGGTCAAGAAAATTACACTGATGGATACATCGATCGCTCACACACGTTCACAAACTCAACTATACACTGCAATCTTCAAGGTGGAAAGGCAAACCACTTAATAGTGTTTGTAACCGGGTACGTTCCGAGATTTAACCAGGGTCGCCGTTGTAACCAGAGCGGGCCTAAATAACAAAATAACGATCGATGTGTCGCACTCAGCTGGCTATAACATTGAAAATATTTAATGAAACTTACAACGATTCTTTTTATATAACCTTGAAATCTGTGTTTTTCTTTGTATAAAGTGTTCACTCCGTTGCTGGGCTTACCCAATGCTTACTATGAAAAATCAACCACCTTTTACAGTTATTTTCAATGGTTGAGAGTATATTTTTGAATCCATTTGTTTGCATTCCGTTTTGAAGATATTGAGATCGCTTTTTAAGATAGTTACCGGCCGCATATTGTACCTATATCAATAATGAGCTAGGTATTTGCTAAGCGCATTATTTTCATTATATTTTGAGTACAGTAAACATTATATATACTTTGTTATTTAATTTACTAATACAAATTCAAAAGCGAGATGTACAGTTTACAGATAGCTCAACTATAGCCCGCGCAATCCAGGAGATTCCTAATAAAATAATATCTAGCTCTAAATCCTCATCAGCGCCAAACTTCTACAAAGAGCTGAGACTTCCCGCTGAGAACAAACGGCGTGCCTGTCGACTTCTGAAACGGCACTCGGAAACAACCAGACTGTTATTAACAATTTCAGAGTGCTGAAATGGTTCAAATTTCAACACTAGGTATTTAATTTATACTCATTCTATCTAACCCCGGCAAACTTTTTGAAATGGGCAAATTGTGGATTTATTTTGTACCATTTTATGTATCTATCGATGTAATCTATCCAATTGCACCGAAAAGTTAATTTGCATTGGAAAGGACTTGGCATCAACGTTAATGGCGAGTAGGTTCATCACTCATCTTCGATTTGCCGGTGATATAGTAGTCATGGCAGAATCCACAGAGGCTTTAGGTACTATGCTCAATACCCTAAACAGAGCTTCGTAACAGGTGGGCCTTAAAATGAACATGGACAAGACGAAAGTCATGGCTTGTATCCATTGGACTAGATAAAAAGTATCTTCTACATTAGGTACTAATTGCTTAGGTAATAGTTTCGATACTGATTCATCTAGGTATCATACCACCGCACAACAAGGCAGTGTTGACGGAAAATTTTAATAAGGTACTTCTTCAGTTATTCATTTCATCCCACACTTTATCTGACATGCGTTGAGCCAACTGGATGCCCCGTTCATCTAATGTCAAAAAATAATTATCAGGAAATTTTAATACGTCAAGTTAATCTTTTATTATAAACATCCCTCGTATGCGGAATTATGATTTCACGTCTACTTTCATTATGCAACCTGCAAATGGATGGAAAGATCTGCGTAACCCGGTGGCATTTAAAAGACGATTAAGTATAAGCTTTTTCTGGGCAAGCTCGCTCCATCTTAGATCATATCTCTTCCACCAGCATTGTCTGATTGCTCAAGAGCAAGCCCAGTATACTGAAATAATAAAAATATATATGCCGTCAGAGTGCTCACCTCTACAGCACTTAGCCTATGTCGTGTCTAAAAAGATTATGACCGCCACTCGAACGGCACATTTATCACTGTCAAGGAATGCCTTCAGGATTTATGTAAATAGAAATCATTCGTCAAAATTAAAAGGAATAAATGTAAAATGAAAGTAACTAAAATAAGTTGACTTAAACTATTTTAATTACATTTATTTATAATTTGTCAGGAAGGTAGGTAAGCAGACAGTTCACCTGATGGCAATGGTATTGCATCATTGTCAAGCCTTCGCCTTCCTTCGCCTTCGTCTTACCGGGCTGCATAGCTTTGGAGATATTGGGCTGCAACCCACCAAACTCAATGCGGATTGGTTGGTTAACGCTACCATTCAAATACTGTAGCCAGGACCAACTACTGACCGCGATCTCCTTAGCACGGAATTACTATTCTTTTTGACTACCCTTGTGGTGTTACGGTCGAGACGTCGGCTACTACACCCAGGGTTCCGGGCTCGAACCCTGGCCATTACAAAAATTTGCGTGCATAACCATGTCTGGTTATTAGCTCGTACCGACCTCGTAAGGCGACCAGAACGTTCACCGGATGGTTAATGATACGCCATTGTTCCAGTGACATTGAAGGAAAACTAACAACTTATAGGCAGTTATTATTCTCCATCAATGCCGCACTGCGCCCGTCACCCGAGATAACACATATTAGATCTCTTATACCCGGTAGTTTTACTAGTAATAGTGCCTCATCTCTCAACAAAAAAGTGCACAATACTTTTACTTCACGGGCGATGTCTAGCACTGCAGTGGTAACTACCTAGGCGACTCTACCATGTAGTTATCAATCTATCTAAGCCGACCCTTTCGTACTAAAGCATGGCTCTAAAAATAAAGGTGTTTATAATTATAATTTAATTGAATCTTACTTCAAATAAACAAGCGCGAGTCGGACTCGCCCGTGGGGGGTTCCGCAGCAGCAAGTAACGTAAATTAAAATATTTTTATTTACTTAGGCACCTACAACAGCTTTAATTTGAAAAAAGTGGTTCACCATTTATGACGTATAAAAAAAAACCACACATCAGAAATCGTTCAAACTAAATTCCGTTGTTAGATTTCATGGTCATGTACATCATATATTTTTTTAGGTTTTATCAACTCCATAGTTTAGAAATTAGAGGCGAGGGGACACACTTTTTTCAACTTTGGAAGTGTCCCTCGCGCAAACTATTTAATTTATAAAAAAATTATATTATGAACCTCAATACTATTTTTAATATCTACACATTGATACCCCACACGTGGGGGTACGACAAAAATTTTTGAGTTTCAGTTCAATGTATAGAGAACCCCAAAATATATTAATATTTTTTCATGTTTCTTATCTAAATCTTGCAGCTGTTCACAGAATACATATACTTACAATGCTGTCGCGGACTTCTTTGTAGACCTTTAAAAGGGGAACAATACTCTCATACATGACTTTTGCGAAACTTCAACCGTTTACGCAGAGTACGCAGCGGAAGCTCCAAGCATGAAAGTATCCCCCCGATTTTGAAACATTCTTCTTTGAAACATTCATTGCTGATCCGCTTCTTTTGCTCGTAGCGTGATGATATATAGCCGTGATGATATATAGCTGCGATGATATATATCTTCCACTATAAATAAGCTATCAAACACTGAAAGAATTTTATAAATCCAACCAGTGGTTCCTGAGATTAGCGCGTTCAAACAAACAAACTATTCAGCTTTATAATATAAGTATTATATGCTTCACGCTTAACTTGGGACTAGATGGTGTTGTGTGAATGTCAATGGATATTTATTTATTTAAAAGTAGGCAAATGATTTACGTTTAAGTAAGTAATCTCGTCGCTAACAGACCTTTGAGTATAGAGTAGAGAAGTCAAAGGAAACATAGGGGATGGAGATTTCTAGCCTCCAGTCCAGTAACCTAACGCATTTGGAGAAATACAATGCGAACGGTTATTCCATCAGTTTCCTATGAAGCCATGGTATAACTTTGAGCGAGTCAGCCATTTTGTGCCTTAACACACCTGCATACTCTTTTTCAATACTATCATTCTACTATACAAACAAACATTTATCGACAACTCGTAAGCTGCCACATTTTCTTCCCTCGCGATGGATGTTAAGCGTTTCAAGCGCAAATCAGCTTAAATATTCTCGATAATATATAACAAACAGGTGGTAGAATTTATTTATTCGCATTGATTACTTACATCCGACGCCATTTGAATCACAAATAAGTCTGAACGTGAAGCGGTTGGCTTTAACAGATTTTCGTATTAAATACGACAGGATAAACCGCGATTCTTGGGTATGCATACTTTTTTATTTATCACTCATTTCGGTTACGCCTTTCGTGTTGTGTTTATTTTTTATTATTATATATGTGAGGAAGTGTCTTAGGTTTCGTGTGGTTGTATTTGTTTTTTACAGATTCGTCGTATCTATTGGTTTGGACTATTGCTTCCAATGTGGAGTGCAGGTTCAAATCCCCCGCACGTACCATATTGAATTTTCGAATTTTCGAAAATTTAATTTGCTCTCTCACGTCTGAATAATAATAATTCATCATCAAGTCCAAAACTGACTCTGCAGGGCACAGGAGTTTAGGAGGTAAACGTAACTAAGGAGGTAAAGGTAAACTCATTAAACGTCCCAACCGAGGGGCACGAACCTACCCGTATAGGGTGATTAGGACTTAGTCGTCCACGCGGGCCCAGCGCGGATTGGACGACTTCACGCACAACCATTGAATCTCTTCGCAGGCGTGCGTGAAGGTTTCCTCACGATGTTTTACTTCACCGTAAGAGCGTCTGATAACGTTACATATATATCCCTATCCCTATTCAACCTATCGCAGTCCACTGCTGGACATAGGTCTCCCCCATTTTGCGCCAGATATCCGGTCCTCCGCTTTCCTCATCCAGCCTCCACCAGCGACCTTTCGCAAGTCGTCGGTCCATCGGGCCGGAGGGCATCCTACGCTACGCTTGCCGAGACGCGGTCTCCACTCCAGAACTCGTCTGCTCCAACGGCCATCGGTTCTGCGACATACGTGACCAGCCCACTGCCACTTCAACTTGCTGATCCGGCGGGCTATGTCGGTAACTTTAGTTCTCTTACGGATTAAATCATTTCTGATCTTATCCCTAAGAGAGACCCCGAGCATAGCTCGCTCCATTGCGCGTTGAGTGACTTTGAACTTGTGAACCAATCCGCAGTCAGTGTCCATGTCTCAGCTGCGTATGTAAGTACGGGTAGGACGCATTGCTCAAAGACTTTTGTCTTTAAGCATTGCGGAATTGTCGACGTGAAGACCTGACGTAACTTGCCGAATGCCGCCCAGCCCAACTGAATCCTCCTACTAGCTTCCCTCTCGAAATTGTGCCGGCCAAGTTGGATGGTTTGGCCCAAGTAAACGTATTCTTGCACAACTTCGAGAAGGATGCCATCGACGCATATCGGTTGTGGCATGACATGGTCATTGAACATGACTTTCGTCTTGTCCAAATTCATGCCAAGCCCAACTCGTCGGGAGGATTCATTTAGGCTATTCAACATCTCAGCAAGCTCTTCCGATGACTCTGCAACGATGACGATATCGTCAGCAAAGCGCAGATGAGAAATATACTCTCCATTGACGTTGACGCCTCGTTCAGACCAGTCCAGGGTCTTGAAGACATCCTCCAATGCGTTTGTAAACAGTTTCGGGGATATAACATCCCCCTGTCTCACACCACGACGCAATTGGATGGGTCTTGTCCGCTGGTCTTGGATCTGAACGGTCATCGTCGCTGCGTTGGAGAGACACTTCATCACCTCGATATATCGCCAGTCGATACCGCATCGCTGCAGAGCCTCCAGAACAGCCCAGGTTTCGAATGGAGTCGAAGGCTTTCTCGTAGTCCACAAATGCCATACACAGCGGCTGGTTATACTCTTCGGTCTTCTGTATAAGCTGCCGAACAGTATGGATGTGGTCCACGGTGCTGTAGCCTTTTCGAAACCCAGCCTGCTCCGGTGGTTGGAATTCGTCGAGTCTTATGGCGAGACGGTTCGCTACAACTCTGGAAAACAACTTATAGACGTGGCTCAGAAGCGCTATTCGGTCTTAATTCTTAGAGAGTTTTATCACCCTTCTTGAAGAATAAGACGACGCGCTTATGGACACGCTCGGTGTAGTTCCCTGGTGGATGACGGCATTAAAGAGCTCAACTAATGCCCTAAGGACGGGTTGTCCCGGCTTTTAGAGCTCTGTTCGTAATACCGTCATCACCGGGGCCTTCCATTTTAAGTTGCTCCAGTGCTGCACTAATCTCGCTAACGTCAATATCCGGTACATAGTACATATATATAATTTCGAAAATTCGAAAACACATTGCTACGTAGCGGGATTTGATCCTCAGCCCTCCCGGTAGGAAGGCAACAGTCCACACCATTGAGCCACCGACGCACTATGGGACGAAACGGCATTATCCATCTCAAAAATGGTTTTGACGAAAGTCGTAAGTCCATATATCCATTTATAGTTTTTTACTCTCAACGGTTGGAACTAAAGAATAAATCACAAAAAAAAATACTTAGTTGTAAATTTTGAATGAAACTTAAACATTGGATATAAATATTGTAATCGCAATTAAATGAATTTTAAGGAAGTTCAGCACAGAATTATTCGAAAGTTTTCCAAGAAAGAATGTTTGCGTTATACATCATTGGATAGCTTAGAATATAAACTTTGCAACCACGTTAATTTTTTAAAAAATATTTAAATAATAATAATTTTATTTTTTTAATAATAATAATAAATAATATTTTTTTAATAATAATTTTAATTTCATAATAAGTATTTTTAATTTTTTTTTAGTGATGTAAGGAAATAAGTCATGAAATATTATATTTAATTGTTGTATTTTGGTGTCTACCTTATTTTTTAGTATCACTATGATAGAAGCATACGTTCAACAAATTTAGTGAGTATAAAAAACACTATACCTGAAAAAAAATTAACAAATATGGGATGCTTATTTGTTTATAGTATTCTTTGTACCACTGCGACTAGTAGACCAAAAATCTTTTGCAGTTATATAGCACAACCCTATCTGCTCATCTGTTTGATGTTGCAGACCAATTTAATTAGAAATTGCAAAAGAAACTCCTGAAAAAGTACGGTGTGTGAGTAAAATTGCAGCCAACATTAATCAATTGTTTCAACTCTTGTGGCAGTAGGTAACAAAGTCATCGAAGTGAGACATTAACCGTTTAAGACAATTTTTGATAGAAAAGTTGATTGAGTAATATTAAATACATCATCCAGTGCTGCCTGCACTTTTTTTGGAGTAACTTCCAGACTAATTATCTTTTGATAGTTAAAACTACAGTTAAAATGAAGATACGTATAAAATACTTGACACTACACGTATGGATATGTTTTATAGCGATGATCCTCTATATTATTTCTTACAATTTATGTTTTGAAAAGTGTTCAGCAACAATTTAACAAAGCAAGCAACTTCACAAGAGAAGAATTATGTACAAAAATGTTACCGAGAATTGCTTAGTTTGCACACTGATAAACCACTTCACGGTTACGGTAAATGCAATGAAAATACGACAAGGAGATTGTTTCTAAATTACTGTCCTATTAGTGTCCTGGAGGAATAGCCGGAATTAATTTAAAAATAATTAAAACACTGTAATTCAAACTATGTCATCGGAAGTATATAGAATCGCAGAAAGATTTGACCAGTAAACATTGATAACCGCGCAATAACATTATACATAAGCATGTATAACTGGTACTATATCTTCAGTTCATAAAGTACTTATATATGGCCATAAAATAATCGAGTAAGGCAGATTTGCCTGATAGGACAATTATATGCTAAGATGCCCAGGAAACCTGAAATGAAGATAACAAGAAAAATAAGTCACATCGCGCTAGGAAGTGTTCCAGACCAGCAACAAACGAAGACGTTCTGCATATTTTGTTATAAGTAACACATGTATATCAGATATACATCTTATCTATCTTATCCTTATATCTTGCTTAAATAAACCAAGTTTTTTTATATCCAAAAAATTGTTTTATGAAGCTAAAGAATTGTTGGAATAGGAAATGATAAGTAGGAAAAGCGCTATTTTATATTTACATTATTAAATTATTTTTTTAGCATGTTAGTTTAATAATAGTGATTTAATTTTATACGTATTTAAAGCAAAAGTATCACTTTGATTTATATTTTATTATTACTGTATAATTTTTTTGTATGGAATTTAGTTTAACTTTATCTTTGTATTTTTTTTTAATGAAAAATGTGTGATTTTTTAAATGATGATTATTTATTTATGTTATTGCCTAGATATGATTACGTGAAAAAAAAATCAAGGCGAAAAACCAAAAAACAACAGAGTATAGATTTTGAGATGAAAATACCGTTTCGTCCCAGTGCGACGTGCCCAGTGTGAATTTTTTATATATGGGTATGCAAAAAAAACACATACTTAACTAGGAAATCAAAAACATATGAATTTATTTTCTAGTTCATGCACCACTACAGGCACACATTCTCTAATAACGAAGAGCAATAAGAAGAAAGCAATAAATATTGATTATTGCAATAGAAAATTTAAAATAAAACTATAGAAACGTAAGACTGCTCAGCAGGTTTTTTATGTTAGGACGGTCAGGACGCTCACCTGATGGTAAGTGATACGCCTAACCGTGACAGTAGCATTTAAGGAGGCCAACAACTGATAGATAGATATTATCTCCATCAATGCCGCACTGCGCACGACACCCGAGACGGCAGATATAAGAGAGGTATAAGAGACCTTACCTCTTATACCTACAGCTGCACAATGCCCTCATCCCGAAACATAAGTTCATAACACTCCTGTTTCACGAGACAATATCTGGCACTGCGGTGGTACCTACCTAGCCGACTCTGTATCGAGTCTTACACCTAGCTAAGGTAAGCTTAGCAGTTCTCTTTTGAATTTCTGGTAGGAGTCGTGAGTGAATTGGTGATTGTTAACGACTATTCTTAGATTGTAGTCGGGACCCAAGGCTTTTGGTCACCCATCCTACAATGACCATACTAGCTTGACTTGTGCGATCGTCAGCCGAACGCGCTAGCCGCCGCTACGCCATCAAGCTCTCATAGGTATATTACGGCTAAATCTTTTCCAAACATACACTAGCTTTCCCCGCAACGCCTTAAGCCAAGGTTCGAGTCCTAATCTGGGTCGTCCTTAGGCTTATTGCGTAATTTTTAAAGGCTGAGAATCATCTGCGCTCGCCTATTACCCGGTGAAGCTGTAAATGCCATTTGCGTCCAACAGCAGTAGTTCGAAAAACCGTCTGTATTAAAAACGTTATAGTCCAACAGATAAATGAATGTTACTTATAATAAACGAAATATAAGAGTTTCACATAAAAATACTCGAAACCTTTTCATGCAAGCCCAAAGTGGATAAAAATTAAAATAAAATTTTAAATCTAACCACTGGAATCCAATAAATAACAAACCCACTTTTTGCCCTCCTCAAGCAAGGTTTTAAATATTCTTTGCGGTTAAATATATTAAATCTTGGACAGTATAATCTGTGGACGGTAAATCAAACGCAAAGTGAAATTTATAACCTTCGCTGACTTTATTTTTAATAAAAGAATAATCTAATAAATGTAAAATTAATGGTAAGAGTCGATTAACATTGATTCTGGGCGCATTTGCATATCGTATGAAATTAGCTTCTTGCATTATAATTTAATTTTATTATAATAAAGGTTAAATCACAAGGGTTTTGTATTCGATTCCTGCACAGTACAAGTATGGTGTCCATGAACATGTACTTCGCATTAGTCTAGTTTTTTGTTTGATAACTTTGTTTTGTCATTGGTTTAGTAGGTAACAAAAAAACAAAGTTTAAGCTTAAATAGGAAAGTTGACGTTACAAAAATATCCCTAGATTTTTATTTATTATCATTTATTATAGTGACAACATTATTAAAAGCACTCGTGTCAATTATCACAATTTCCAAAAATCCGATTGACGCTCACAGCCTCTATAATTGCTTTTAAATACCCTACCGGAATCCCGACTGATATTCAACTAATGACTCTTAATTACCGGGCCAAATGATGTCCGAAACTCGGTCAACACGAAACCACCTTAATTTCAGGATATGTAAAACGTAATGGTCATTGGTGGCCTAAATATTAACGTGTGTTTGACATATTTCTGTTTGTCCTCATTCATGTTGGTATTTTACTAAATAAAGGCATACTTTGTTTAGTTTTTATACAGATCTGTCCACTTGTCATTGCCTCAGTTTGAACTTTTTTGGTGTTAGGCGGTCTTTTACTTTTATACGTCTGTTCAGGGCGTGTTGACGCAAAATCAGTCTCATTATTTTTTGAATCGTGAATGTTTAGCCTAGGACCCCTTATACCACATTAACCAGCCTTTAACATCTCACTGCAGAGCCCGTTCCCGCACAGCCTGGTTTAACCCACCAACTTCAAGGAATAACCTGGTTCATTTATACATAAAATAAAATTAGAGTGTGCTTGCATTATTGAAATAAAATTTTTTTTCGTCATGCAGTTTGGACTGAACTATATTATAAGGAAAATCTTAAGCTACTTTTATTTATGAAAAAAACTCTTTTCAGAATAATAAAGTAATGTTATAGAGGCCGCGCGTCGCGTAAGCTACGCGCTTTAGAAGTGAGTTAAAGAAGCGATTCTGGATTATGATTTACTGCGGGAGAATATTTTATACCGTGGGTAAACTGCGGGGCACAGCTAGTTGAATATAAAGATGATACCGTGCTTTGGAAGGCAAGTGGAGCCGTCAGCCCCAATACGTCGGCTATCTTAGTATGATATTTGTTAACTAACACTCAACGATCCATATTTGGATTTCACGTACGACAAAACTGTGGGATCAGTTACCATCTGAAATATTCCCTAAGCGGTACGACGTTGTGACCTTCAAGAAAAGAGCGTATTCCCATTAAAGAGGCCGGCGACGCATGCCTTTGCTCTATATTATTAAAATTTGGCGTCTATTCGTTTGCTCCAAGGTTTGCTCGCTATCTAATAAAAAAAAATGTCGTCTACGGTGGATGTATAAAAAAATGGATGGACTGTCATTCATATATAAAATGTATTCCCGAAATATCAGCTGCTATCTACGATGTAATTTAGACAAAAATTTTATTGTAAACCGAATTTAGTGTTTTAAACTATAAAATATAATGTATTCGGATTGTTTTAGCTATGATACGAAATTTCTGGATTGTTTTCCTTTTGTTCACTGCGGTTTATGCACAATTGTACAACACACACAACATATCTATGGCTTTGTTTTCCATACAAAAACTGGCCGGATTTCGACATACTTTTGATGTTGGCGAGACTCCGTCCGTATTTTTTATACGTCCATGATGTGCATTGAGTCATGTAATATGGAATCCTAGCACCCATCTTTTAGGACCAAAGCCAACTTCACCTAGACGTGGTACATCCTGCCGAATGGAAATGGAGGCTCAGGCAACTGCACTGCACTGGCTTCCACCACGCAATAACTTTGAACTGATTGTTATATGTCTGAGAATATAATAAAGGACTGCAACAAATATTTTCTCTTTCCATTTTCATTGCTGCACCGAAATCTAAACTAAAAACTTTAATGCAGTTGGTGAAATGCCTTTGACGTCATTAATTCCCAAATATATATTTTAATCAAGCCACGTGTACACTGAAAATTAGCATAGACAACACCTCATAAAGTAAGGGTTCGACATAAGCGTTTCCAGTTGTCTATGGCTTACCTCAGCCCTTAGGCGGAGCATAAAGCACGGAGCCGCGATGTTAAAACGTTCAAAGTACCACATTATATGGTAATGCCGAGTCGTAAATGAAAACAAACATTGTTGGCAACTAGGATGTACGAAGACTAATAAAGTATGATGTGAAATTGACAGCTGTATTTTTTTTGTTGTGAAATATATCTAGGATGTAAAGGGTCCTGAGCTTAAGTTTTCTGGATTTTGCAGTAGTATCTTGTAGTAGTAAAATACTTACCTAGACGACTTAGTTTATACCAAGTGGTCTAGATAGGGATTTTATTTCATGTGAAGGCAAATGAGTTCCCCGAATAATAAAATTATAATAAGTGACACAACTACCCATGGATACTCGTAACTCCAAAGGAGCAACCACTCCGTTGCCAACATTTGAAAAGGACACAATAAAAATATACAGAGATACTACCTTGTCGGTATGTTAGGAAACTTTAGAAATTATCTCAAAGTCTTTCGACATAAGGTCTGCATAAATATTGAAGTAAAGACAAGTCTTTACGTTGATGTAACTTGCGAAATGGCAAGACAATTTTGGTTGGATGTGGCACCCACCCAACCAAAAGTACCTGCCGGAATTCAAACTTGCTACTCACACTTACTCATAAAAAATTATGTCTTTTTTGCATTACAAATTCTCTTAACACCTACCCGTAAATATAAATATTTTGATCAACTTCTTTTTTTTATTTTATTTTTTTTTATGTTATGAGTGTACAGGACGGTCTGGATGCTCACCTGATGGTAAGTGATATAACAGACCATGACAGAGCGGCATTAAAGGAGACCAACAACTGATAGACAGTTATTATCCTCCATCAACGCCGCACTGCGCTTCTCACCCGAGACAACAGATGTTAGGTCTCTTATACCCGGTAATTTCACTAGCTACAGTGCCCTCATCCCGAAACACAAAAGTGCATAACACTCCTGTTTCACGGGATGATATCTGGCACTGCGGTGGTACCTACCTAGACGACTCAGTATAGAGTCTACTACCTAAAACGACACGACACGAATTCTTTACACAAAAACGATTTGAAAAAAAAAAATATAGACAAAATGCTTTGCAGGAAACAGGCTCATTGATCATGGGCAGAGTCACCTCGGAGTATTTTGATAACTCCATAAAATAGGTTTTATGCAATACATGATTATATAAACATGCGTGAAAGTAAGCAGCAGAGTAATTTTAAACTGTATTTAAACTCCTTTCTAGAAGACGTGAGATGTACTTATAAAAAATAAGTATATATCACACTCTTTTTTATTCTTTTTTATAATGGTTCACTGCATGACATATGCCTACACACCATCGCATTGGGAGATTGGAGTATAACCCATCACGCGGACCTAATGCAGATTGATAGGTGTTTACGACTAGTATCCTGAGATACTTGCTGAGACTAACGGCTTAACGTGCCCTCTGAAGTTCAATATCATCATTCTGTTCAAGCAATCAGATGATACATCCTGCAATGTTAAGAACTACACCTACTTACCGTGACTTTTACTATGCGGTCTCATCGGATCCAAACACACGATCCCCGGATGAAATAGTAATCCGTCAGTTAAGATCGCTCAGAGCACGAAGACAGTTTGGCGTTATTTATTGGGTTTCTAGAACAACAGTAACTTATTACTTTTAACAAATTTTCGTAGATTCACGTGAGCTGACCCCGCAGTAAGGCAACAAAGTTGGCCCACTATTACAAGTTGCGACCGCCTCCGAACATAAAGCGAACTTTAAATATTAAATTTGTAATTAAAAAACAACAGCAGTACCTCGTTAACCCACTTGATGTTTACGCCAAATGTTGTTAGATGCCTGTCTAATTGAAACTGTCAGTAACGCCTCATAAATTGATGGTTTTGACAAAAATAATGATTCGTTTTCGTTAATTAATCGCAATTCACAGAACAATGATTTTTGACATATAATTCACATATCACCAAATGTATTTTTTATTGATTTTACTTTTAATTTATATTAATCATTAACAAACTGTGTTCTAATAAACTACAATTGAAAAATGTTAAACATATTTATGGACCGACGACTTGCGGAAGGTCGCTGGTGGGAGCTGGATGAGAAAAGCGGAGGACCGGGATATCTGGCGCAAAAGGGGGAGCCTATGTCCAGCAGTGGACTGCGATAGGTTGAAGAGAGAGAGAGAGAAACATATTTATCCTAAAAAACGTAAATATACCCAAAAATATATTTTATTCATCGGGAGTAAGCGCACTATAAATAAAATATCTGGTTGAGGTCGCCATCATGTGGAAAGGTGCCCAAGTGGCTGGTCACATTACCGCGCTGAATAGCTAGAGATATTATTTTTATTTTAATGATTTAATTACTGAGATGTTAGCAACAATATAAAGGGTTCTTGTTTGATCTAGTGCGGTACAAATATTTGTATAACATTGAATATTTTTATTCGTATTCGATGAAAATTGATAATACTATAAAAACGGATAATTTTCCCAAAAAAAAATTACGCCTTACATATATAATTATATGTATGCACCGTTTTAACCTACTCCTAATAAACCTACCTGTACAAGCACATCTGTTAATATTGTTCAGCGAATGCAGGTCCTGACTTTACACACGGTGGCTGGCAAAGTTCTAACAGCTCTCGTATTACAGGCCCATAAAGCCGAAGTCATAAAATTCTCCTCGCGTCGGAAGATAATTAAAAAAGTGTCGGGTCGCGTTAAAACTACGCGGGCACGGGAGGTTATGAAATTTAGAATGAAGATTAACTATCCATCTCATGTTATAACGTTGATGCGGAAAATTAAATATTGTTCGTGCAGAAATTGGTTTTTTAGAAAACTAAAACGATGGAACTGGCATAATGTTCGTGATATATGGACGAGATTTGGACACCGCCTTTGGGAAGAGGAGAGGCTTTTAATGCAAAGAGAAGAACCATGAGAATAATTTTGGAGCCTACATAGAAAGAGCTTGGAGCAGACGAGTTCTGGAGTGGAGACCTTGGCAAGCGTTGAGACATCCTCCGGCCCAATGGGCCATCAACTTGCCAAAGTTAATTGATAGAGGATGGATAAAAAAGTGGAAGACCGGGTGGAGCGGGATATTTGGCGCAAAATGCAGGAGAATTAAGAGCAGAGGACTGAAATAGGTTGAAGATAAAACAAAAAAGGGTAGCTGAAGTATCTGGAAGAATAGGTCAATAGAGGAGTCTGGCTGGGATATCTGGAGCGGATGAATGAGGTTTGATCGCCAAAGAGTATCTTGAAATCTTGAGTAGACGTTACACTTTCGGACGGCCTACATATCGATGAAGGGACGTCATGGATTAAGAAATGCCAGAACACAAAGAACCTAGCGCGATGCGATGCTTGATTGAAAACGGTTGCGGTCTCTTGTAGTGGAGGCCAAGAATCATTTTGAGCTGTTGCCCTAAATAATTTGATGGAGTATCGCGTAAGATATGCCTGGGTACCAATCTCACACACATTTCCCTAACCAGCAAGTATTATTTGGGAAATAACTCGAAGGCAACAATAAACTAAGGAACTTGTCATAAGCTTGAACTGTAATTATTATGATTGGATACAAAAATTAAACTGGAACTTAGTACCGCTTAGCGGAAGTATTCACCATGAAGTGCTTATATTTCGTAATACATTATAATAAAAAAAATCAGGTAAGTATTGGGTGTCCTCAGGCAGGTTTCTTTATTAAATTGTTGTTTGCCTAGTTAGAACGCAATGGTCCTAGGATATAGTTTAGCCCCTAGATTTGGTTAAATTAATCGACTTTTTATGTTGACTGTAACCTGTTTTTGTGTCTTATTAAAATAAATAAATAAATAAATTTCCTACTTCACAAAACTGCACGAGAAAAAATTCTTGACCAAAATTAAACAATTTAGAATTTTATAGAATTTATTATAATTAAAAAAAAAATGTATACATCCAAAATTAAACAACTTAGAATTTTAAAGAGTTTATTATTATTTAAATTTGGAAGTTCAATCGAGAATAAGATTCAAAAATATTAAAATTGATGTATTGCCTATTGTCAAGGCTTCGTAATTCGCATACATATTTTCATATATGTATGCGAATCACGCATAGCAATTTTAAAGACAAGCAGTCAGTTCGCAGAAGAGCCAAGGTATCTGTGGTTTTTAAAAAAAAAAACATTTTTCTTGATTATGATTTCAAGTTCTTTTGTATAATATAAACTGCTAAATCGCGTTCATTGCAATAATAAAGAAATTATACTTCATTAAGACGTAAAACTTCTTAATTTTATTTCGCCCACACCACTCAGGACCATGCGAACTCCTCAAACATTATCCTACAAGGCTATAAACTAAAAGACTATAAAGGGAAGGCTATAAAATCCCCTGGTCGGGCTGTAATTAAAAAACTGTCAGGCTCGTTATAACTACAGCGAGCGAGTTATGAAAATTGCTACGAGTTGACGTTGTTTCCCGGAAGAAAACTGTTTGGCGTCGAGTTATATTGGCAGTGCATATCATTCGGATAACAAATTAATAACTCGAAATTTTCGAGATATAGGTTGAAATTTTAGGCCCGTATTCTAGAGAGTGACTCAATTTTGATCTTTACTAAACTTGAGTTAGAAAGAGATAGTGCTATATATGATAAATAGCGGCATTTCTTTCTAACTCTATTTAAGTAAATATCAATGCTTGAGTCTCGTTTTAAAATACGGGCCGAAGTCTTGGTTTTGGTTATAGATTTTACGCAAAAGACTTTCATAAACAATAGACATGATTATAGAGGATTTTAATTCATTCGGCTCTATACAATCATTAGTACTTTCTTGGTCGGGTTATTATGAACATGGAACTTTTTGAGCGATTAGTTACTTATAGAAAATGTAAAGAATTTATAATTACATTATTTAATAATGAGTTAATATAATTATCAAATATTAATTAATATATACCAGGTTTGACTGGTCAGTTTTGGTAAGCAAAATCAGGAAACACATGAGTTTTGTGTTATGAATGTTTTATGCTCACATATTTGTACTCGAACCTGGAACCGTAAGTGTAATAAACCGACTTCTGATCCTTACACATTGATCGATGTGGTATGGTTACAGAATACATGGGCCGACGTACATATAATTGGTAAACCCTTTGACCTTTCTGAACTGTGCAGGTAAATTAATAACAAAACTGCCATCAGGTTGTATTTATTCCATCATCTTAAAGGGTAACTTTAATTTAGCAAAGCAAATGATCCTATTCATGTGATCCTTACATATTCAAAAACTCTCACTGCCTTTCCCACGTGTCAGCATAGTTCAAACATACTTCTTTACACTTACCGGCATCAAAAATGGCACCATTAACACTATCTACTTATGAATTTCCCACGCCTCATCATTGACCGCCTTATTTTCCTTGTGGAAACCCAACATTTTTTGTAAACACATTACTTTCAGCACATTACCCCTAAAGGGCATTCCCTTATCGTATTTACTCTGGCAAACTATGCATATCAACAACGTACCACAGCAAACATAAATGACAGTTCAGAATAGAAAATGCCCGTGCAAAATATGTGCGGGATAAACGTGACCTTTGGAACGAGATTTTGTACAATTTTTGGAATAGTAGTCTGCTTTGGAGAGCTCAAAGTTTCGATAGCAGCGCAGTAATTTGCAGGTTATTTTTAGATGTAAAAAATCGACGCATCGTTCGTTGCATGGGCGCGGAATTTTCATACCGCAGTTCGGTAAAAATATCCTTTGACGAACTGGGTAGAGTATGAAATCATTTTTATAGATTAAACACAACCCAGCGTATAATTAGAACCTAAGCCTACCTGACTCGGATTTTTTACAGAAAGGGTCTAGTTTCCATAAACCTGTTTTTTCCATATTATTTTCTCAACAAGTACATAAATATCTCTCATACACTCATAGGCATCAAGTATATATAAACTATTTATAGCTATCAAGGTAAACTGTCTTTGTTACTTAATTGTTTTTTATAAGAAAAAGAATAGTGTCTTTTTTTGTTAAAAATCGATCTCATTTTTAAATTAATCAATTATAATTTACTTTGTTATGGATAGAAATATGGTCAATTTTCACATAGAAATCGTTTCATAACTGCCAGTACTTACATAAAACTTACACCTCTCAAACTTGAATACTGGATTCAAACCATACTCCCCACTTTAACGATCTATCATAGTTTATTCGGCAGCTTTTCAGATAGCTTTCCACTATATTTGAGAGTAATAACCCGGATAATCTGGCAGGTAGCCTGGAATTCCATACATTTCGCGAACAATTTCACAAAATGGTCCTCCAACTTAATGATGAAGTTCCATTAAATTCTTTCAATTCACGGAATAAGGTAGGTACTCGTTTTGGCAAACTGCCTACGAGAATTGTTTAACAAAGCGGAAAATATACCGACATATAACGTTTTCATGTTTACGTTACAATCTCTTGTACATCGCTTCAACCTTTTAGATACATAATGTAAACATTATAATATGGATATTACTTTTGTTGTTTCCTTTCGATATATTTTCTTGAGCGGCTCGAGTCATACATCTGAAAGTACCATATAAAATTAGATTGTAAAATGGTTTCTTATACAGATGTAAGCGTCTCTTGTACTAATAGTCTAAAAGTTGAATTTGGATCGCTGTGTGATCGGTATTTAGAAAAGAACACATAGTGTCAGGCATTGTGTCGGATTTCCGTTAGTTTCCGGAGTTTGGTTATAAATGATATATATCGTGTTCCGTAGGACTCGTAAAACCGTTGGTGCTAAGGTCGTTCTGTGGAACAATTGTCTTATGACTTGTAAAAGGGTCGAAGATGGATTCAGAATCGAGATAAAAACATTTATAATTCATCAATCAGCTCATTATACGTCCCCACCGAGGGCACGAGCCTACCCGTAAAAGAACTTAATCGTCCATGTGGCCCAGTACAATTGCCAGTATTGGCCAACTTCACACGCAACCTTTGAATCTCTTGAAACTTTGAATTGATGGCGTGCGCAGGTTTCCTCATGATATTTTCCCTCACTGTAAGAGCGTCGGAGAAACTTACATATAATTCCAAAAATTGGAAAAGACATTAGTAAGTGACGGAATTTGAACATACACCTAGCCGAAACACGTAGCCGAAAACAAATACATATTCATACACATAAATACTTGAACTTCACGATGATAAATTGGCACTTTTCACGGTGATGCAACCAACCTAATGATATGAAAACATTACAATTTTAATTTTAGAATGTACAAATAATAAGCTATAAGAGACAAGCCGCACGGTTGTTAGTATCGAGTTCGTATTTGATGTAACATTTTCAACTGATTGATAAAAACAGGTCAGCGCTTTTATTCGATTGTCAATTTTCCATTCAATTGTTATTCGGTAGACACTTTAGTACAATTGATTCGTTACTTTGTTTCGTGACTATCGCTCATCGCTGACTATAATTTGTTGCTTTCAATTTATTGTAAACTGACTGTATGTAGGTAATGTTTATTTTTAATTAAAATTATGATTTCTTCCTCGAAAATACGTATCTTGTTATAAACTTTAATATGAGTCATATTAGGTAGTTCATTTGTTATCTTCACGTTTATAAGTATTTGTCTGATAACTTAACTATTTTGTGAAGTTCGATTTATTTTTGTTGTATAATTTTGAATTTAGATGATATGACAGAGCTTTAGTTGTTATTTTTTAATTATTAAAAAAAAGAAAATGTTTTTTATTTTGTAGGTCGATTTTTCCCGTGGAAGATCCTACATTAGTTGCCTTTTTGTATCTGGGTACAAATACAAAAATAATTCTTTTGGTATTACAGCGTGCCTGCTGAAGGGTGTGAAAACTAGCTTTATGAAATGTATAGAATTTTTTATGTATTTGTAGTGGTTAAGATGTAATATACCAATACATAATGTATGATTTAGTATGCTTTTTAACGGATAAGTTTGATAATGTACGATAATATGTTTTTATTTATTTATTTTATTAATAAAAAATAAAACTGGGCGAATATTTACAAAATTGAAATCAATTGAACAAAAAAAACCACTCATTTTATCTAACTTTGCCCCGCATTAGCATACAAAGCTAAAATCGAATAATCTAATTTGCCAGTTTTAACGCAAGGGGCAACCGGGCAAAGTTGGGATCAGTAGATATGTTCCCAACTCGTTAACATGTCCACTCTGGACTAGTGTTTGTATTGATATAGGAAACACTCTGACATTGTGGCTCAGTATAAGTTTGCTTAACATTGTTTTATATGTTTGAGGTCCTTTACCGTTATTTTGTTTATTAAGCTTTTATTTTCTTTTGATGATGCTAGCAGATACCTGACAGTTAACCTGATGGTGAGTGGTAAGTACTTAGACATTATCAACTTTATAATTTTTAACAAGCATTCTGCGGCATAATGCGGATTGGTGGGTGTCAAAAACTCCCATTCTACGATTATAGTCGGAATCAATGACTGTCCTTAGCAAATTCTTCTCTTTTCAAAATCTAACAACAACTTCTCTTATCCAAATCCACTGCTGGGATAGATCTCCCGGTCCTCGGCTTGCCTCATCAGCATTCACCAGCGACCTTTCGCAAGTTGTTCAACGGGATGGAGGGCGTCTTTTATTAACTTGCAAGGCCGATTATTTTCGCATTTTGATTCATTATGCGTCCTATTCAACCTATCGCAGTCCACTGCTGGGCATAGGTCTCCCCCATTATGCGTACTGCAATTTAATGTAATTGTTTACCTGAGTATGTGTTTCTGACCTAATTAAATCCTGTAGCATTTAAAATATCATTTAGTTATGGACTTCTATACTACACTACATCGTTAGTCACTGTAACATATATCTTACCAATATAGCAGACTAAAGCCCGTATTCTAGAACAAGACTCAAGCTGTGCTCATTACTTGAATAGGGTTAGAAAGGGGATGTCACTATCTATCTTATATAGCGCTATCCCTTATTAGTTAGGACCCTTTTTGTTAGAAGCTGCTAATTCTAAGATTCAGAGGTCACAATATGTTGTTTAAACCCATAACGAGATAACTTAATAACCGAGTTCCCTAACTCATACAAAGATATAACCGCGGCTTCAATTATTTTCGTACGCATGTGTCGATATTACATTAAATCGGTTTTGGGAATTTAATTCCCGAGGCGTGCAATCAACTGAAACGAATTAGATGAGAACTATCTCCCTTTGGAGGAGTTCGGGGTAAACAACATTGCGTAATTAATACATAATTATGATACAAAGGTTCGTTTTATGATACAAATTAATGATATCAGGTTTGATGGCTTAACCGCTTGCACATTATATTTATTTTCATTTTATCATCATCATCGTCAGCCTAGATCGTCCTACGGGAAGGCACATACCTTTCCACATAAACGACCCATTTGGTGTTGTGGTTGAGACGTCGGCTGCAACACCAAGGGTTCCGGATTCGATCCCCGGGCAGTGCAAACATTTGTGTGCATGAACATGTCTGTTTTCTGTGTATAATAAGTATGTATTTACAAAAAAAAATGTGTATAAGTATATTTATCCGTTGTTTAGTACCCATAGGCTTCACGCTTAACTTGGGACTATGGATGATGATTTATTTATCATCATCAGTCTAGATCGTCATGCTGGAGAGCACATACCTTTCCGCATATCACAGCTATGGGGAGATTGGGCCGCAACTCTCACCACGCGGGCCTAGTGTGTTGTTAACGATTACCATACTAAGATAGTAGTCGGCGGCTTACGTGACCCCGAAGCTTGGAACCGTCTTACTTTTCAGCCTACAATATTCTAACCTGTATGTGAAAAATCTTAAAAAGAATTTTTCTCTATAGTCTCCACGTGGGATTCGAACTCATGTAGCTTATCTTAACATAACGCTTAAGCTACACGATCATTGACGCAGTTTGTTTGTTTATAGTTAGCTTACATTTCGACCCAGTGTATTGAGGTGATAGAGTTGAACTGAAAAAGTAAGCCTGCTCGAGTCTTATTTAACCGGTTTCAAGAGGTTACTGAATTCAACCGTTTACCTATACTTTTCAAGTTTGTGATGATTCTTTTTTAATTGAAAGAAGATACTTCAATGAAGTTTTTTTTGTTTGATGAAGAAAAACCAGAGAAATGGATGGAACTTACATTATTCGTATGTGACTCATAGACACTACTTCTTTGTTATTTACTACAGTGATTATTTTTAATACAAATCACTAAAAATTGTAAAAAAAAAGTAAAAAAGTACCGCCTTCGAAGCCGAGCTAAAAAGCAGAAAAGATTTTTTTAGGCAATGATTAAATATTTCTTTCACAATTTTGTAGACAATTAACCATTTTTAAACAATAATATTTAAGTTGTGGCGGAATAACAAATTTATAGTTGGATCGTTAAATGTCGTGATCACAGACATCCGAATATACAATTAGACTGGACGAACCGCCAAGTTTATAGGCAGTTCCAGTGTCGCAATTTCTTTTCGGTTCTTACCTGTGAAAAGTTATTCTATTACTTGGTAAATTTACTGATTCATTGCGATGATGGCATGTTACAATTGCACAGGATGGCATTTTGGAAAAAAACGGTAATTTCTTCTAATATTCGTGCGGTTTGACTCGTCTCACAGAGCGTAAACTGGCAGCCAGTGTATGCTCGTTGAGCTTACATTTGTCGCACTTTAAACGCGGCTCACCCATCTCTTGTATTGGGAAATCTGCAGTCGTGATGGTGTCGTAATGTGAAATAAATTAGTAGATTTGAGAACTAGGAAGGCTGTTTATTAAATTCACTTTTTTCCTGTTAATAATTTCAAAACAGAATACATTATCAAAATGAATTCACTTTTACAAACAACCAATAACGTTGTAACGAATAGCAAGGCAACGGCATCCATTGCTCAAAAGTTTTGGCCATCAAAAAAAACTTGGGCAAAAGTTATTACTTTGGGCTACGACAAGGTAGGCCAGGCCGGCTTAAAAAGTACACAACAAGCATAAATTAAGACTGAACTCGTTGTCTAAGATTTTAATTTAAGTTACACCATTCTTCTTAATTTGTTACTAAGGTTTAAGAGGCCAAAGTTTGATTGTCACTACGGTGGCGGTCTAGCTTAAATGTAATTCGCATAATAAACCGAGACGTGATTCAGTTCCTTAATTTGCAAACATGGGATACAAAGTTTAATTTCAGTTTTGAATAATGCCCATATAAAAATGTACCACCAAATTCTATGTTAAAACTTTTATGATACTTAAAGCGGGCACTAATTTTAAAGCGTAGATTAAAAGTAAAAACGTGGCTTATCTGCCTTTCTCAGCAGTAGAGGTGTTTGAAAATTTTAAAAAGCGTTTTCATGACTTCTACGCGAACCAATCCCCAGCAGTTGATATCCATCAGCTGCCCACCACCTTCACCACATCATCGGTCAAACGTAGGCCGATCGCTAACTAGAAAGACACTTATTTTATATTTACATAAATTTTAAAAAGTGCTGCAGTACAAAATTTTTGTTACTAAAATGTGGTTTTTAATATTAAAAATTCTGCGACGTTCGCAGGCCCATCTAGACCCAAAATTAATAAGTTGAACAAGACATATTCTGAATAGCTTATAATTAGCAAAATACTGAAGCAATAAGAATCAATTTCAGCATAAGATTGGCTCAGCAGTCCAGCACTGGCTTCCAGTACACTTTATTTGTTTTAATGATCGTAATAAATTAGGGATAAGGTAAAATATAATATATGTGGAAAGGGATAAGATAATAACATTTTTGGTAATGATAGCTAATGCGAATTAACAATTACCGGTTCACTTTTATATATATTTTTAATAATAATGGGTTGACAAACACTTTTCTGAAAATCTTGAAAGGCAATTCAGACGAACTTTGTATTAGCTATTAGTCGATGCACTTCTAAGACAACAACGCTCATATTTTCCTTCTAGTGAGTTGTAACAGATTCAAATTTATTCCCGTCAGTAAAGCGGGATGAATTCAAAGTGGACGAAAGATAAGCTTTTGCATATTCATTCAAATAAACATTTTTGCTAAGCAGGCAAAAATAGTTTGTTTATTTTGGTTTTAAAGGCAACGTGTCCTTTATGTTTTCTTTCGACTCTTGTGTATTTTTTTTCTTTAAATTATGTATATTTATAGCTGCTCCAACCAGGTGAAGCAGTGATGCTTATCAGCAACTAAATATGACCATCCCATGTCATAGTTATCTTTATAGGCTCCTAATGGTACCTATATTGCATATTAAAAAAGTCAATATTATAAAACCTATTTATAAGTGACTGTCGATCCATCGGGAGATAAATGCAAAATAACTGGTTAACAATTCTGATACTAATTAAAGATGATTTTTGTTTATCCTCTATAGGCAGACATTTGACCACAATGTCACATGATTGTAAGTGATGATGCGGCCGAGGATGGATCATGCCTGCTTAGAAACAGCCTATTCACTCTTGCCTTGAAGACGGCCAGGTTGTAATGATCGGGGAACACATAAGGAGGCAAAGAGTTCCATTCCTTTGCGGTGCGCATTATAAACGAGGCACCATAGCCTTTTTTCATTCTTCTAAATATCGAATAAAAAAGGATGAATAATTCAATATCATTCGTAAATGAAAAGAATCCTCCACAAATACATTGAGTTTGCTGCTCCATGCAGCTTTATAACAGCAGATAAATGTTATAAAACTACGGGCAGTGCAATATTGACTCTGCTTTCAAAGCTATCCTTTCAATATCCATCTTTTACTTATCTCTAGAGAACAAACTTTTGAGATATTTCATCTTTTCCAGCTTTTGCCGTTTATTCGTCCATGCATACCGCTGGTTACGGGTCGGTAAATTCGCTAGTCGTATTCGATTCCGCGTTGGAGCTGTACGTTTTGGCAATAAAAGTATGAATCAGAAAATAAGGCTCCAAATAAATTTGAACAAGAAGGATTCTTGGTCTGAATTAGAATTGAGTCAAATTGAGGAAACGATTTTCTTTTATTCTTTGGTTCTTTTTTAACTTTCTCCCTATTAGTCGCAAATGTCCGTTAGAGTCTCACCGGGCAATGATCAACGACAACTTCTTTACATATTAACATAGAACTAATATACTTTTGTATAGGGTACAAGTATTATTTGCACACATTTATCATTCAATCATTAAATTTTCATCAAAATCTCACATTGGGGTAAAATGGAACCTAAAATGGTCATTAGAAACTAAACTTTTTCGCAATCCACTGCTGGACATAGGTTTCCCACATTCTTCGCTAGATTTACCGTTTCACCGCTTTTCTCATCCAGGCTTTACCAGCGATATTGCAAGTATGTGCTACGCTACATTTGCCAAGATGGGGTCTCCACTCCAGAAATTGTCTGATCCAACGAGCATCGGTCCAGCGACATAGGTACAGAATCAGACCACTGTCACTCTTCAACTTCTTGATTTGGAGAGCTTTGTCGGTAACTTTAGTTGCGATAGATTGAAAAGAAATGAAGATACAAACTAGTTGTAAAAACAGTAATAAAGGCCAGTAAAACAGTAATGGTTTATTCACTTATACGCAAAATATTATTTTTAATTTATGTTTATAACTGAGAGTATAATATATTTTTTAAACTAATAAATACTTGCTAGAAGAAAATACCCTGAAAAGATCACGAAGAGGCGAAAGATTACTCATTAAGCAGTGAAACAAACAAAATATGTATCGTTTCAACTTCAACATTAAACATAGAAGTCTAGTTCAAAAGCTGAGCTTTGCTTGCAGAAGTTTCCCAAACTATCCAGGCAAATATTTCTTCTCAACATCGAGACCAACTTGTTTTACCGTAAACATATTTCTGAAAGGAAATATTATGTTTAGCACGTCTTTTGTTGCGGGAAGTGAATAACTGAGCTTCCTTTCTGTAGTCACGTGTGTATGCTATAAGCTTTTGTTGCCTAGGTTTTCTGCCTAGAGTAGCTATAAATAAAATAAATATCCACTGACATTCACACAGCGCCATCTAGCTCCAAGTTAAGCGTGAAGTCTGTGTTAGGGTACTAAACAACGGATAAACATACTTATATATTTTTTTTATAAATACATACATACTATACATAGAAAATACCCAGACTATTACGAACAGACATGTTCATGCACACAAATGTTTGTACTGCCCGGGGATCGAACCCGGAACTCTTGGTGTTTCAGTCGACCTCTCAACCGCAACACCAAATGAGTCATCAAATATGATATTATACGTCAGCTATGATGATGTTCAAGTAACTCACCACGTGGGCCAAATGCAGATAAATTGGTGTTACATAAGTATCTTAAAATTGTAGGCGGGACCGATGGCATAAATTGCCTTGCACAGCACGGAATCATCTTTCTCTTCAGACAATCAGGTGATTTAGTCTGCAATGTCTTAAACTGAAATTAGGAATATCGAAAGAAGTGACTTCCAATTTGCGATCTCCTCTTCGGATTGATCCACCAACGCTGGATCATGGAGCCAAATTAACACAGCGTTCAGACTAGTGGTCTGATAACAATTACTAGTCAATGGTTGTAGCGTTATACGGCTAATTTAATGATTTAAATACTAAACCTATTAAATTATTAAGTTTTTAAGTGAATATTTAGTATTTAGTTTTAATATTATTATTTTATTTAAATAAATACGTATAACGTTACATGGTGGCAGTTACTAGACTACGGAGGTAGATGCGAGGATACAAGTGTATAGTAACTATTTTTAAATGTATAAACCTTACATAGAAACATTCCAATATTGCTAATGGAACAACGAAGTGTTAAGTAAGGATGCAGCTCGCAATACAATTTAACTCATTTTCAGTGTCTTACATTCTTTTCTTTGTAAACTGTAATAAGGAAGACCGAACTTATCCCTGCAGGCGCCGGGTTAAAACACCGGCTTTGTTACGAGTGGGGCGGACATCCAGGGCCGTATAAAGGGAGTTTTTATGAACGTGATAATACTAAGAATTTAATAAACTTACAATTACCTTTTTTGTTCTGATTACGCATGATGCAAGGCTATATAAAACCCAAGCTTAGTCAGAAACCTTTTGGCCACTTATCATTATTATTATTATTTGTAGTCTCTGTTAGGAGTTCACGGTTCATAGACCGGTCCTTTGAAGCTTGCGTGGGGACATGGGTCCAACAGAGGCTTTGTGAGACAAAATAATGAGTTGTAATGTGTACACCGAGCGGCCGCTCGCTGCCCGCACTATGGGAGTACACACAGAGTGAGCACCCGCTTGGTGTAAGGACTATTGCAAATATGGGAAGAAAAAAATAAGGGCTATAGATCCCTATTTCTAGCCCTTATTTTTTTCTTCCCATTACCCTTAATTGCTGGTCTAGTTTATGGGCTATTGATTGAGACAGCGGGGCGCCTGCCAAATCAAATGTCTCAATCTTGAAAATTAAGGCAGACGGTGACTTGCCACCCGCTAGATGGGCATCCACTATGCGGCGTAGTGCCTGAGACGCAACACCGGTGCAGGCGGCTAGGGGTGTCGAGAAGTGTACACCGCTTTCTGCGCAGGCAAACTGCACCAACTCGCGACTTACGCATCTTTCACTTCCCCCCGAGCATGTAGCTCTTGCAACCCCATTCTGGATAGCCAATGAAGGCAAGCCACAGGTGAGAGTCCTGACCTTGGATGTCCACTCCAAAGGCCGGAGACGGTCAGTGTGCACTCTCGGGGGTCCGTGGTGTCGCTACGCACCATCAGCTCGTCACAAGCTGCCCTGCGGTCACTGACTGCACTGGTTAAACTCACCAGCGGGCGATGGGGTCGTCACGTCCCTACGCGCTTATTATATTATTTGGGTTTTGAAGGCTATTCAAGCTTATACAGACCTGTAGTCACTTCGACCTAAAAGATCTTTTGTGACTCGCTCCTCTCTTAAAGTTCATCTAAAAGTTGGGCACTTTTTATTAAATCCATATATTCAAATAAGCAGTGCATACCCTGTGCGTCTAGACAACCTGGAAAATTGCCAACATATTAAATGATTTCCACTTATTCGCCCATTTTCCTCTACATATTTGAAACTATAGGCGATCTGCTGACATCAACAGCACTCAATTCGACAAAAATGCATATTATTTATTGTGTTTGCGATTCATGTCACTCACTTTGCATATCCTACTCATAATCTCTGTGCACGCTACTGGTTATGGGTTCAAAATAATATTATATTAATGGTTGTGCAAAGACATAATAACTATTTCATGACTTTCCTAAATCACAATCACAATATTAAAAGTTATCGTCTAATTGAAAGTAGTCTAGAAGATATCGATCTTCAACGCATAGACCGCGCTGGCTGTGTACTTTTTGTTACGTATTCGTCTTTTCCTATTATGTTTTAATATTACAGTATTTACTGGCCAATTCATTTATTGTTTCCGCTACGAATGTATATTCCAGTATCGAGATGTCTCATTCTCAGATCATCTCTCGTATTTGTACCATCTCCGCTCTGCCAAACAAAGGACCTGAATACGCCTCTGCTAGTAGCCGTTTTACTTATTAGCTTTGAATGAAAAGTTTTAGTACTTAACCCTTAAAATTTCAGCTTAAAATAACTTATTATGAGCGAGCGCGCTGCTGAATTAAAAGAGCCCATTTTATTTGTTTTTGCTTATTGAAAGAATTTTTACACTGTGTTGGTCCACAAAGATTTTAACATTTTTTAGAAGCGAGATATGACGAAACAACAAACCCGCAAACTAAAATCACGTTTTTGATCTTTGAACTGGCTAAATTACAATATAGATATAGGACGTTTACCTCATTAGGTGTATTTATTACTTTATAAGTCAGCATTAATTCAGCATCAAAAATATTGTCTCAATTTATGTTATTAGAGTAGGTTAGATACAAAACAATGTTACTTGATAAATCACCTGGACGATGACTATGAGTGATGCCGTCGTCAATGGACATGTTGTTCAGAAAGAAACGCAAGTGCGTAGTGCAGAATGAAGCACTAAAAGCATATAAGAATGGAGAGGATGAAATAATAATTACTATTATTTATATCATGGTAAAATAATTATAAATGATATTGAATCATTAGTGCAAGTTCATAATTTACGACTTATAGAACAAATCTTTATACTGATAGTTACACGTAATCGTGAAATACATAAAAATATATTTAGACGCGTAAGAACATGTTTGAAACACTTAACATGTAGATATCAAAAGGACATTAAACTACAGCTCACCCACAAAATCATAATAAACATGCATTTTTTTAGACAAAAAAACATCGCAGATATCATTTGAGATTCCGTCAAAAGTTTCAACTAAAAACGTTCCAAAAATCCAACGTTTTTTTTGTGCAAACTACCAAACTTCGCCCGTTAGTTCTGCGTTAAAACACCAGCATTATTACTAGTGGGTTGGCCAGTGTTACTTATTAGTGAGCTTGGTATCTAACACCCAATGGAGTGGCTCTTCTTGAAACAAACAGCACTCGGGAGGGCAGTGCGCTCGATGAGCCCAACCTGGTGTGGTGTAAGTTACATACTGCTGGCGATTGATAAAATCTATTTTTAGTATCAGAAAGCCATGCTACGGCATGAATAGCCAGCGTGACTACGGCCTTACAGAAAACTAGAGATCAACAACGTTTTACATTGTGTTTTGTCGAATGGGTATAGTGGGCGGAAATCTAAATTCCTCTTTATACCTTCTTATATTTCCTTGGTCAAATGCTCCGGTCAAATGCACTAAATTCAGGCATCCTCCTTACTCGTGGATCACTGACTCAATCAAATCCATGATGCAGATTAGAGACAAATACCATAAGCAGTATAAATCAAATGGAGACGAAGCCACTTTTGATTGTTATCGGAACATGAGGGAAACAGTGCGTGAGGCCATCGAGCTGGAGAAGAGATGTTACTTCACAAACCACATAAATAATAACATAAGGAATACTAAAAAACTGTGGCAAAATCTTAAAGGCACCATCCTACCAGAAAAGAAAAACAGTTCCGAGCTATCACCTTTAGTCTTTAATAATCCCAACATTATTAAATGACCACTTCCTTAACATACCTGGTGAAAACGAAGTTACAATCTCACAGCTTACTTACTTTGAGCATTACAGACACTGTACAGCTCGCTTTGCTCTTAAACCGGTAACTGAGGTCACAGTCTTAAGAGCCATAAAAAGTCTACAATTGAGTGCACTGGGCAGTGATGAAATTTTTTTAGACATGCTGATGCTGACACTGCCGCAATCTCTAGAGGCCATCACCGCTATAATAAACCGTTCTATAAGCGAGGCCTGTTTTCCCGAGAGTTGGAAGGTTGCTGTGGTCGTCCCTCTCCCAAAAATAAATAACCCGACCGGCCCAGGAGACCTTCGTCCTATCAGCCTTCTTCCCTGCATATCTAAGGTACTGGAAAAGATTGTTTGCGAACAGCTGACCAATTATCTTGAAGAGAACGACATACTTCCTCTACGACAGTCAGGATTTCGTCGTGGGCATGGTACTGCAACGGCTCTAGCGGATGTGGTGGATGTCTTGTTGGAGGCGCGAGATCAAGGCCGAATCAGTATTCTTCTGCTACTTGATTTTTTCCGTGCCTTTGATTCGATTAACACTTCCCTACTGCTCTCAAAGCTATCCTACTATGGCATAGACGCACACTCTGTCAAGTGGTTTTCTAGCTACCTTCAACATAGGCAACAGTATGTACAACTCACTAGAGAGGATGGGTGCAAAGTCAAGTCATCATCACAAGTTGTGAAGCGCGGTGTCCCCCAAGGATCTATCCTTGGACCTATTCTATACATACTGTATAGCGCTGATATAGTAAACTCAATAAAACACTGCCACTATCATCTATATGCCGATGATTTGCAACTGCACATATCTTCAATACCTGCTGATATTGAGAGCGCCGTGGAAGTGGTGAACAAGGATTTAGAAAGGCTATCTCAATGGTGCCACTCCAACTGCTTGACTCTTAACCCTAAAAAATCCAAAATGATGATTGTAGGTAGCAAAATAAATATCCAAAAAACTGAAGAGCGATGCCTGGGTGTAAAATTGAATGGCGAGGTGATTGAACAGGTTAATGAAGCCAGGAATCTGGGTCTGCTTTTTGATAGCCAATTGAACTTTAATAGCCACATAACTGAATGTTCCCGTAACTGTTTTTACAGGCTGAAGCTTTTATATAAAATAAGGCCATACTTAAATCAACAGTTAAGAATTCTTCTCTGCGAGTCGTTAATCTTGTCCAAACTTAATTACTGTGACATAGTGTATGGACCATGCTTGCTTAAAAAAAAGCCAAGATAGTGCAGCGTGTTCAAAACGCTTGTGCACGGTTCTGCTTCAAGATGCCCCCTCGCTCACACGTCACACCCTTCTTGAACGCAGCTAACATAATCAAAATGGAGTCCCGCAGAATGTTTCACCTGGCATCTCTTATGTTTGGTGTTGTAAAAACTAAAACCCTAAGCTATCTCTTTGAAAAACTTGTATGGGCTCAAGATCACTTTAGATATTCAAAGAGAACATGTACCCACACTTATAACCTCAAAACATCGAACCGTTGCTTTTCGTGGGTCCTTTCGATTCGCCGCTTCATGGTGCTGGAATGATCTGCCTCCCCCGTTGCGTGACATAAAAACAAAGTACACATTAAAAAAAAGGTAAAAAAATAACGATTCAGAAAATATGCCGGGCCCACCATTGTATATCGAAAAATAACGTGATATGAACGTCACAATTTAGTAACTTTTCATCTTTGAATTGGTATTACTAATTTCTGTTTTCTTTGTTGCACGAGTGGTCTCAGAAACTTGACAACTAGGCTCTCATTTTAAAATCATTTTAATTTATTTGTTAATAAAAAGGTTCATTGTCTTTTTCTATATCAGCCCATGACTTCCACCACGCCCCCACACTAGCTGTGGCAAACACAGCAGTTAGCACTTTCCGTTAGTTCGCTCCTCGCCGCTTCCTCCACTTGCCATACTCTTGCATATTTAAATTCTTTAACTTCACAAATTGGGGTTAACAAGCATCGTTGCGCGCTGCCAGGGTTAAAAATTGAATTTTGTATGCCTTCGTGGGTTGGCTTTTTACACAGTAAATACCTGTTACTTGTGATTTCTTGATTTTAATGGTTTATGTAATGGCTCTCCCCCCTCCCCATAGCAATGCTGCAGTGGGCTGGTTGATGGTGTAGAAGCTATAGGAATAGTAGCATTCTACAAAGTTGTTGGAATACATCCTCAGTTGCCTGAAGCTCTGTGTCGCCTCAAGTGATTCTTTTAATTCTGCCAGAATATACATAAGTGTAGTAGTTAATAATAACTACTTGCAATAGGTACATTGTTCAGTCAATGAATAAGGTTAACACAAAACAAACATATTTTGAAATAGGCAAGTTCATTACTGCGTATAAAATAAGATTACAATTGATGCCATAGTTTTATCCCATTGAACTAATTTAGTTACATAGTAATATATGTGAATTTCATTTTATACCTACCACTTAAGTGTCGGGGTCTATTTAAGCCAAACTCGCATTGAACGGTTTTTTTCTTCTGTCCCTGTAATTTTTTGTTATTTAATAAATGATATAAATACTTTCCTTATTTCTATAAGTTTACACCTGGGCAAACTCTACTCACTTTTTCTATTCAAAAAAACAATCCTAATTCATAAACCATTCACAGAATTGTACCTTGTTTTATTACAAAAGTATCTCATAACTTGCCCTAAAAATAAACTATAAAATAAGACGAACAAAAGATAAAACAAATAAGCAGTCAACTTCGTTTCTCTCAAGAAAATTAATTTTGTGAACAAAATGAAAACTTATTATCAATCTTTAATTTCTACGTCTCCCAAGTTTGCGCTATGCCTTTTAATTCCCAACAATATAAAGAGAGGGTCCGTCTCTTGTTATTCATATGGTCACGTTTTCCTGAGGAAGGATAGGAAAGTTTCCTTATACTGTACCAAATGCAACTATTTATAGTGGGATTGTATCAAAGAAGAAAGCTGCAGAAACGGGGTCGCCAATCAAGGTTACTAGACAAATAGTGCTAGGATCCTATATCTATTGACGTTTTAATATGTGGTAATGTGAAATATTGCACAGATGTAGACGGTTTGAGGATAAGACTTTCATTTGCGAAATAAGCATTGTCCCTAAGGAAAATATAGAAATTTAAGAGAGTCGATGTTACCTTCCGATCTGTAGGGTGCCTTCAAATCCCGCCACGAACTAACGTTTTTTCGAATTTCAGAAATTATATATACGTTTATCCGGCGCTCTTATAGACAAGGAAAACATCATAAGGAAACCTGCGCATTTGAACCTGCGAAGAGATTCAAAGATTGTGCGTGAAGTCGGCCAATCCGCAGTGGGCCCGCGTAAACGACTAAGGCCTATACACCCTATGGCAGGCTCGTGCCCCTCGCTGGGGACTTATATTGTCAGAGAAGATGAAGTCTGTCATTTAAAAATCAGCTCTTAAATATCTTTGTTTTGGAATATAAGTGACCAATCTTCAGGTGAGAGCTACGATATTCATGATTATGTACTAAAGCGGTTTTAATATGCAAAGATGCTACAAGCCTTACGACGACGCTGGTTTCCGATACTCTGTTACCCAATTAGCTGCTTCTTCTAGGGCTGTGCTTTTGTCGATAAAAGATTAGATTTATTTTAAACTAGATGTAGTTGTTTAGGTTTACAATATTAAAGAGTGCGTTGAAGCACTATTCTAAGTTAAATATGAATCATTTTATAGTTGTGTTTTCAACAAAGGATTGTATCTATAAGTTTTTTTTTCACCTTCGTTAAATTAAATAAATTATATAATTCGACACGAAAATTGTATAAAGGAACAATAAAAATAACAAAATGCAATGTCGAACGTTTCATTAATTAAATTTTGAATTTCATATTTTTTTTAAAACGTTTAATTAATATGTGACGTGTTATTCATAAAGGTACATATATACAAACACATAAATAAAAGGTTTGAAAACTTCAAACCTTATCAATAAACAGTTTGTGATAATTTATAACATACCATATATCTTACATGAAAAATTGCACGTAGCGCGGCATATCGATGTTTTCCGGCGAAATCGACAATACTGTTGATACACTTGTTGATATAAATAAATATCGAGAGCGTTGCGCATCCCTACGGTTTGTATTGTGTTTCATTCTCTGGCGAATAATAATGAAATATTTATTACTGTTTTATTTGTAAGCTATGAAGGCAATTTTATTTTACGACGATAAATAATTTTCATAATTTACATGTCCGTTGCATTGTACTTTATGTACTTTAACATGACCTATAAATATTTCATCATCATCAGCTCATTATACATCCCCACAGAGGGACACGAGCCTACACTACTAAAGGGTGTATAGGTCGTAGTCGTCCACGCGAGCACAGTGCGAGTTGGCCAACTACACGCACAACCTTTGAATCTCTTCGCAGGCGTGCGATGGTTTTATCACGATGTTTTCTTCACCATAAGAGCGTTATAATTTCGGAAAGACATTGGTACGTGACGGGGTTGGAACCGGCACCCTCTTGATCGGAAGCCAAGGTAACTTAGCCTATATTTGGAGAGAATAGAGATATTAGCGACCAGGTACGTGCTGGTAACGCGAATAAGAACTGGTCGAACCTACAGCGACTCGCGACAAAGGCCCCCGCTGACGAGGGCGGTCCAAGCCAGTTTTACCTGCTCCTATTGCAGCTTACCAAATAGCGAACGAGATTCTATCGATGGGTATTTGCCACCAGGAAATTGGTATTGAAAAATTAAGTACTAGGTACTTATTTATTGTCTCTCATAAAAAAACATTTAAATTATTTCTGTAACCTCTGGCCTAGAAAACATTAATAGGACACAGTATTAATGTAATAAAATAGATGATATCTTCTTTGATGAGTTTGTTGAAAGAGATAAGTTAGATAACAAAAAATACATACTATAATATAAATTGTAAGGAAATAAAAAAAAAACAACAATTTTATAAGAAAATTTTATTAAATAATTGACAATTATAAATATATTACTGTCTTTTACACTTACTAATAGGAAAAATTGTGTGGTTCTACCCTAGTGGGGTCGTGATTATGAACGGATGACCTATTAAAATTGGCTGGGTAGTAAAAATGGGGATCCGACGGACTATTGGGAATATTTGGGTGGTACGGGTCTACATTGTTGCTGTAGTATGGATTATTGGGTTGGTAACCATTACTGGGGTGATTTGGCTGATAATAATTGTTATTATTTGGATAATGTGGCCTTTGGGTTGGGTTCGGATAGTTAGGATTAAAATGGTTTTGTCCTGGATTGAGCTGGGGACTTTGGGTTGGGTTTGGATAATTGGGATTAAAGTGGCTCTGTCCTGGATTGGGATGGGGATTTTGGGTTGAGTATGATGGGTAATTGGGATTAAAATTCTGACCTGGATTAGGTTGGTAGTTCGGTTGTGGGGAAACATAAGGCCCTTGGGGTTGCGTATAATTTGTAAAAGGATATGATTGGCTGTTATTTCTGGTTGGATAAGAACCAGGTTGATAATACTGCGGTCTCGGACTTGGGTTGTAATTTGGAGCTGATGGATGGTTCCCATTATATTGTGGGTAGGAAGGGTAATATGAGTTATTTGTCAATGAATAATTTTGACTAGGTCTATAAGTAGCTGGTCTTTGGCTATAATTATTCATTGGGTAGGATGGGGATGTTTGACCTTGTGGGTGGGTTGGGTGATTGGCTGGGTAATTTGGAGGTCTTTGGCTAGGATTGTAGTTAGGATAACGTGTAGTGGTAGGGTTATATGGTTGGTAAGAGGTATAAGGATTAGTACTGCTATAGTTTTGACCACTAGGGTAGTAAGGTGGCCTTGACTCGGGTTATAAGAAGGTCTTGTGCTGTTTTGATTAGGATATTTCGTTGGATACTGTCCGTAAGGGTTTGGAGGGTAATTCTGAGGATTTTGACCAGGACTCAAATTAGGATTGTAGGATGGGTTCGTGGGATAGCTAGGATTATTCGGGTAGTTATTGTGATTCTGTTGCCACTGATTGTTAGAATTGCCTTGGTTGTACGGCTGAGAGTTGTTGTATTGTACTGGGTTTTGGTACGGACTAGGCGTTAGATGCGGGTACAGATTCTGTGTGTTGCGGTAATCCACATCGCGTTTCCTTCTTGTATTTTCATTTTCTGTCAGCGGCACTGAATCCTTGTTAAAGTGAACCTGAAGTTCCGTGATTATCTCCAATGTAGGTGTATCTTCAACAGATGTTGACTTCTCGATGGAATCAACTTCAGTCGGTATAACCTCATGGCTTACGCGTATTGAATCGGAAACGCATAAAAACACCGTAAAGAGCACACACGCAATCAAGTCTCGGGCACGACATTTTATCGACTGATGCCACAAGGTAAACAAATATTGTTTCAAATATGACGCGATAAACTTTGACTCGATTATCTATTGCTGAGAATACCCAACAGATTAATATGTTAAAGGGAAAATGGTTTGCGCAATTAACAACATTATTTCCTGGAACATAAGTCACGAAATCACAATTATATGTTTCACTTACAAATACAAAGGGTTTGTAGATGGTACTCGTATATTATGTATAAAAAATTATGTGATGATATTGGTCATAGAATTAGTCGACTCAAAGACTTGTTTTGTTTTTTGTAAATGAAATGTAAAATACCTGTTCCCTAAATTTTTTAAGACTCATGCCTACTTAAACTGATCGGATTATACTTAACTTTGTGTCGGACAGTACATCTAGTTCTACGCAGTATATTATTAATACTTTGAAATCGTGTTTTCGTTGTGGCCATATCTGGTTCAGTGACATACACATTGCTGTTATGCATTCATAAATAATAGTATGATAAAATTTACATTGTACCTATTTTTAAAATAAATTATTGGTACCTATGTACCAACTAATATTTTTATAAATAAAATAATAAATACCAAGCAACCAGTCCTTTGCTAAAGTATATCTCGGTTTCAGACTTTCAAATCTGAAACCGAGGTATACTCTAGTATTTATGGTCTACCATAAATACCATAAAATTATCACCTCAAATTATAACCACCATAAAATTACCAACCAATCATGGTCCACCATAAAATTACATAACAGTACAGCGTGAAGTAAGAAGATAGCTTTTTGCTTTCTTCTTACTAGGGTAGATTTAACAAACGGGACATTCACTCATTTGATCGAAAGTGTACACCTGCCTATCACAGATGTTGTCGTTAATAAATAATAATTATAATAATAAATCATCATCATCATCAGCTCATTAAACGTCCCCACCGAGGAGCATGAGCCTAACCGTACGCGGGTGTATAGGCCTTAGTCGTCCACGCGGGCCCAGTGCGGGTTGGCCGACTTCTCGCACAACCTTTGAATTTCTTCGCAGGCGTGCACAGGTTTCCTCACGATGATTTTCTTCACCGTAGGAGCGTCGGATTAACGGACATATAATTTCGAAAATTCGAAAACACATTGGTACGTGGCGGCATTTGAACCTCAGCCCTCCCAGTAGGAGGGCAACAGCCCACACCATTGAGCCACCGACGCTCTTTATATCCACTTAATAAATATCTACTGACATTCACACAGCGCCATCTAGCCCCAAGTTAAGCGTGAAGCCTGTATTGTGGGTACTAAACAACGGATAAACTTACTTATATACATTTTTTTAAACACATACATATTAAACATAGAAAACACCCAAACCATTAAGAACAGACATGTTCATGCACACAAATGTTTGTACTGCCCGGGGATCGAACCCGGAACCCTTGGTGTAGCAGCCGACGTCTCAACCGCAATACCAAATGGGTCGTCAATGAAATGGATGAATGGTCGTGAACGAAACCAATAACTGTAAAAAACTATTACGAACCCAAATTAAATTTCAATGCGCAAATAAAATTATGGTAAACATCAATGATATTCTGTATATATAAAAGTAGATACGCCATCCGTGCCTTGAAAACGAATCGCCGAAGAGAGTACAGTTTGTACTCTTTTGTTTACGTTAATGTGTTCGAAATTCGAAATATGTGTATGTGTGCTGTCACTGCATTCGGATCACTTTTTTCGATAGTTTTGTGAGCATATCACGAATCCATACTTTTTTACATCATTGGTAAACATGAAGTGAATTTCATTAAAAATCAGGTTGCGTTGACTTGCCTACAAACCGATAAAAGTTAAATCAGATCTTTAATTAATTCCCGTCCTCAGTTTTTGCATTTAACGGGGAAAGGGAATTATAAATGCAATATCCGGATTCAAAGAATAACAGCATTGTGTTTGAGTAGTGCCCGGTTAATTGTCGAGAACCGGATCGGGCGGGTGAGATACGACCGGATATAACTTAACCTGGAGATAATCTTGAGTTATTCTTTCACTTTAACTACGAGTTAGTGTTCTTGAGACATATTTTATTGAAGTTTTAATTGGAAAGTAACTCTCTTTACTCTGCTTTTAATACAAACTAGTGAAAAGCCCGCGTGGTGGGTGATACGACCCAATCTACCAATAGCTATGTTGAGCGGAAAGGCTTGCGCCCTTTAGTGAAATATTTTAGGCTGATATTGATAAAAATATAAAATAAAAAATACAAAAAATAAATAAAGCAAATAAAATAAATTACATTCAAACAACGCCATCTAGCCCCAAGTAAGCGTTAAGTATTATAAGTACTAAACAACTGATAAACATATTTAAATAAATTTTTAGTAATGTCTGGGTGTTTTCTATCTACATATAATATGTAATTCATTACATATTGTACTGCCCGGGATCAAACCTCACCCTTGGTGTATTAGCCGGCGACGACTCAACCATTACACTCATTAGGTCGTCCAAATAATTTTGCAATGCAGGACACACGCATGTGGATTTATGTGTATATCTTTGAGATTGGGCTGTAACCCAACATGCGAGCCTAATGGATTGTTGGTTGATATAACAGCATATTGTTCAATTGATTGTTCTAACGTCAACGATTTCGCAATGTTGTTGCCAGGTTGTGCGAGAAGTCGGCCAATCTGCAGTGGGCTCGAGTGGACTACTAAGGCCTAATCACTCAGGGTAGGCTCGTGCTCCTCGATGGGGACGTTTATAAGCTGATGATGATGAATTAAAAGATCCATTATTGACTTCCTTTTTTTGTATTTGACATTGGTAACCAGTTATAGACGATAAAGTATGTTATTGTTTTAATAATTACATTATCTTAAGTAAAGTTTTATCTCCCAATGGAAGGTTAGAGTGACCATGATCGTCATGAGCAAATAAAGAATTAATATTTTGATATAAATTAGTAAGTTAACTTGTCTAAGTAACGTATAGCTATATAACAAGAGCGCACCAAAAGTAACTACATATATCCAGCTAAAACCAAACGTAGCTGAAAGATTATTTTAACGAAATCCACCACGTCGTACCCAAATAGCCGTGACAATTGCATTGTGGACGTCGGAGGATCCAACGCTGTCTTTTTCTATTTGTCGTCATGATCAAAGAACTACGAAAATGAGTTTACTTCGCAAGTACTGGGAAACGGTTGCGTATAGTGCAAACTCCTGCTTGAAATTTCGCATAATGAATGCTCTGTGATTGTATATGAAATGAAATGAATGAAAATGAAAAGTGTTTATTCAGTTTAGGTCCTTACAGAACACTTATGAATGTCAAATGAAGCTACCACTATAGTTTTTATAAAAGTTTAGAAATACTCGTAGGACCATATAGTCTGATTCGTTACCGCACGTCAATTATTTCTTGCGCCATGATATTTTCAATGTCATCACATGTCTTACCTTACAAATGCCTTCCGAAGCACGGAGGTAGCTGATTTACGTTTTCAGTCAGCCTTATGAAGACTACCATTTATTTTTGACTAATAGTAATTTTTAATAATGGGAAATGACTGAATATGCAATTGGAGTTAACTGATAAATTAGTAGACAATTATTTTTCGTCAACACGGTCCTGCGCTGCCTGAAAGCCAGCGATGACTAAGTTGTTCCGATTTCTATTTTCAAGCAATGTGTGTGTTTGAATCTTAATCGTTAAGTAAATGTACAGATTTTTTCTAGTTATTGATGTATGGATATTTGAATTTACTGATATTAAAGGTAAACTCCGAGATAGCAGCTTTCGACTATCATAACGCTGACAGACTTTTTGTCTTAATGACAATCCTTTGTATTACTAATTCGTCAGTTGTTCAGATAAATAAAATAGAAAAAATAGCATAGATATAGTAAATACGCCACCCGTTTTATATGTCCCGTCGCGTTTTAACCGCCGCATCCCCAGAACAAATAATATCTACTACAGTTTAATCTCTTAAAGTCCTGATTACTCGCCGGGAATTCTAAGACTGGGTTTAGTTGGAAAATGATTCCTTTGATATTGGTTTTTCAGCAAGGTGATAGTTTAAAATAAATTTGAAATGGGGCAGACAGCGCTCCTTTAAGAGGCGATGGACAGTCAATTAAGTGTATAATGGTAGGTACAAAATTATAGAAGTGACTTTTTGTTGATCAAACATCGCAAATAATTAACATATTTTTTAAACACAAATCAAAAACGTGAATTGACTGACTCCAGAGTGGACAAAATCTGATAGCAAAATTTTTACTTCAACCCTTTAACTGCCAATGACGCCTTAAGGTGCCAGACACAATAGATTTTCTGTTGTGTCTGGATTCCCGGCAAATGGGTTAAGGTATACCTATCAAACACTGGTCCAATGCACGTTAGCAGATAACCATCGCCTACTTCTCTATTCGATTCCACTACAAGCAGTAGACACTAGCTTTTTTAAAATGTATAAAAAAAAGCTACTTTCATAATTAATTTATAAGAAAACAAACGATTCACCTGATGGTAAATGATATCGCCTACCTTGGACACTCCCACTCTGATAAAGCAACGTATTGCCGACCTTTAAAAAAAGAGTATATTTGGACCTACGGTACCCTCACTCATTCGATGAATACAAGGGTAACGTCGTTTCTCGCCGGTTGTCTGGTATGTATGGCTTTACACTTAAGAAAATCTTAGGTACCATAATTCGATCGATATGGTATATCAGTAAGAAGGCGGCTATAACACAAGGCGGTTTCGATCCACCTGCAGAACAAACATTTGTGTGCATGAATATGTCGGTTTGTATTAGTCTGGGTGTTCCTATGTAAAATATGTTCGTTTATCAGTTCATTCGTTCCTAAGGTATAAGCTCTCTTAATGGTCTAGTGGCGTTGTGTGAATGTTGTTTCTTCCCTCTTCAAACTATTGGAGTCCTCTACAGATCTCCCCTATTTTGCGCCAAATACCTTTACCAGCAACCTTTCGCTAGTCGTCGCACTAGTAAGCTAGAATATTTTATAAAATTATCGCAAATAACGTGCTTGCGAAAAGCGATTGCGTGAACATTGAGCGATGAGCGTGGCACACAACAATGGCGCTCGTTACACGCATAGCTTGGCGCAATCATATTGCGCCACTGAAGATGACGTACACACTCTGCGACGGTGGGACATACATCAAAACTGTAATTTAGGTACCAGGGTGCACGTGTGGACGAGAAAATGTTGATGTCTCTAAGTTGAATTGCTGAATAAGCCCAGGAAACCGCCTGATAAGTTTCTGATTGGTTCTTAATATTATTTCACATATATTTCCAAATAATCTATTAAAGTCTTAACAGCAGGTGGTGAAAAAACGTTTTTGTTCAAATTTGATTATATAGGTATGTCAAATGGGATTGAAAAAGTTACTGCTGGCTCTTCATTGCACGATCAACTCTCCCATCTTATGTGGTATGTAATAACTTGTTTACTTTGTATCTTTAGAATTTCTGTTGTAAGGCAATATTTTTTTTATTTATTTAGCGCTTGGGCCTGAAAAACTTTTTAATTACAAAATATAGTTTGCACCTTGAATGTGTTTTGAACGTGTGTTACTTTGAATTTGAGTTGTGTTAGGCTTTTGTAGACCATACCCACTCCATATCTACCTCTAGGAGATCAAATCGACTTATTTACATAGCGGAGAAAGAAGCCCAAATCAAAATATATATACATATATTTAGGACATATGAAAAAGCTTTCGCTAAAAAGGACAGGAACCGTAAATGAAAAAAGGTGAAAATAATTTACATTCTGAAATCGTTTAATCATCAAATTAAGCTAGTCACTAGACTAAGCGAATTTTAAAATGACTGTTGAACCATGTCTATTTCGAAAAGCTTTCAGGACCGATTACGTTCTTATTTCTATAAATTGTCTGTTCATAACATTAAAAATAAGATAAAATTCAAATTATTAATTATAGAACCACCCTCCACACCAGCGTGCGTTAGCTACCCTGTAAAATAATAATTTAAAAATCTGAAATTAAAATAAACCAATACAAAGAAAAGGTGCACAAACTTACTCATCGAGAGCCGTGTACCACAAGCATTCCTCCCGCGCGGAAGGTTTAAAGAGGAATCGCTTTCAAAGACCACATTGTGGTGATTCAAATTTGTAATTGCTTAGCCACCTGGATATTTCCTTTGTACTGGCACAAATCAAGCTGGTGAAGTGATCAAGTTTAAATCCTATTACTGAAATAGCGGTCTGTTTATATTTAATAATTTTGCTTTAATAACCTGAGTGAAAACTTGTTACCTATAGAATATAAAAATGTAAATTAACATTTATTATCATGTAAATTTTCACTATCACAAACTGTTAAATATACTTAATAGTAACATTATAATGTCATTTTATTGTATATTATTTTAGTTTCGTTTTCAAAAATTTTAAGTGCATTACCTTCTGCACTGTTATCTATGAATAACTTTTATGTTATCATTGTTTGATATTATAATATGTTTTGGTATTTAATTCTTACTTCTGCCTACGTTATACCACTTTCCATTACTTCTTCTTTGAAATTATCTACTTAATTCTCTTAAATTTTTATACAATACATTAGAACAATCCGAGCGTAGTATTTATTTATTTATTTTTTGCTTGTCACATGGTATTGCATTGGTGTTACATCAATAAAGATTGATCACGTGACAGCCTGCAAGGGCATATTGTTTATAGCATATAGTATCGTCATGGCATTATTTGTAATAGTTCGGGACCTCACTGTTCGATTATCTTTCCATGATGTCTGTCTACATAATATAATCTGCACTATGTGAAATAATTGAGTGCACAGGGCGTGTGACAAGACGCATTGTGACGGCAGAGATAACGGTTATATTCAGCACATTTAGGCCCGTACTCTGAAGAAAAAGGGCTTTTTGAGAAGTAAAAAAGGGCTAGATTGAGCATCAAAAGATTTTCTGTTCTAAAACTGCTGAAATAGTCATGTAATGAAGCCTTTTTATAGAGCGTCAAAAAGGTCATCATGACTGATGAAATTGCAAAAAGTACTTGTTAGCATGTCGAAAACTTCATAATTTGGTAATATTTTCAAGACAGCGAAAAAGAGCTAGATTGCTCTTTGCGGGCTAAATCGTTAAAAAAGGAGTTCTAAAAAGTGCTAGATCTAGCTACTGAAGGGCTAAGGTGGCAACACTGGACTCAAGTTTTGATCTTTACTTAAATAGAGTAAGAGAGGAATAACGCTATATACGATCAATAGCGGCAGTACTCTATTTAGGTTAATATCAATGCCGGAATCTCGTTCTAGACTCCGGGCCTTAGATCACAACTTACTGATAGGGAAGGTTATTTGTTCATGGTTCTTGATTTTGATCAACCTAAGTCAGTGCTAAAGTTCCGCCAGCTGAAAAATTAACATGAAAATGAAAAATCTTTTATTAGTATCTTATACAGAATAACATTACAATGGCTGGAGTCACAGGTATTACTGTGTTAGGAGACCACGCTCCTTCTTATAATTTAAAGATACAGAAGTAAAAATTAATATACATAAGAACAGATGATAACAAATTTAAAAAAAGTGTGTTCTGTGTATGTGTAACAGAATATATATTGACGTGTGATTTGAATTTATAAAAGCTCGATTTTACCACCCCTAGATACGTCCCTGATATAATGTTAAATTCAATTTATTTCATAAAACAATATACATTGTGTGGAACTTAGGTAATATAAAATATAGATAATAAAAAAACTATACAAATAAATCCATTACACATTATATTTAATTAATTATTTTCGTCAGTATAGTATAATTTTTATCTGGACATACACATCTTACATACAAACATTACCGGGTTTAAGGGACCAACCATCTGTTGTCGTGTGCAGCACGACTCGAATGCAGCACTGTGCCCGTCGGGTGACGGGCACAGTGCTGCATTGATGGAGAATAACAACTGTTTATCAGTTGTTGGTATCTTTCAATGCCGCTCTGTCATGGACAGGCGTATCACTTACCAACAGGTGAGCATCCTGACCGTCCTGTTTACTTCGCAACGTAAATTTGACATGTAGTTCACTTATGTAAAATTACGTTAAGAATCTAAAACAAGAATCCTTCATACAATGATTCAAATCTGACAAAACCAAGCTTAAGTATCCAAAATCAATTTTCTGTATTTAATTTTGTGCCATTAAAATTTTTGTAATATTTACTTAAATGCATCAAATAGGTTTAATCACTACCTATTTATATATTATCCACATTCTTAGTTACTTTTTTTACCTAACATTATTTTAGCAAAGTGTAAAAGTATGTGTTTTTGAATTTTCGAAATTATATATACGTTATCCGACGCTCTTACCGTGAAACCTGCGCACGCGTACGAAGTGATTCAAAGGTTTTGTGAGAAGTCGACCAATGCACCGGGCCCGCGTGAACGCTTAGGCCTATACACCCTTTACGGGTAGGCTCGTGCCCTTCAGTGGGGATTTCTAAAAAGCTAATTATGATGAAGGTTATACTGACGTATAAACGATGTATGTCGACAGATAAAACTCGGTTCGCACAGAAGTCATTAGGGGAACAATTTGTTCAGTAGTGGACATATTAGGCAGCATGATGAAACATCATTTATTAGCTACACAGGACACGTGTATGCTAATCATCTAAACTTTTCCAGGAAGAAAATCATGGACATACCCATTTCTTTTATTGTTATAAAGAATTCAAAGGCAGGGCTCCACCAATCGTAAAATACATGTTATTTGCGTACTGGGATGCAAACCACTAAAATGTTTTGCGTTATTTCGTCTTACGCTGTTTTCGGGTATCTTCTGGCTATAAATATTTTATGGCAATACGTCAAAAGCACTTGAGTTCACTCTAGTAACGGATCTTCATTCAAATTCAGCTTTTATTACTAACGCATAAAGTACTTTCCGCGCCTTTATTAAGCGCTACGTTCAGTTCATACATCTTGAAGGCTTGTATTGTATCGTTTTCCATCAATATTTATGGGTATAACCGTTTAATGTCTCCTTCCAAAACATTTGAGATTAACAAGTAACATCTCCATGAAAAATGTAAGTATCACTCATGGACGTATAAAAGTATTTTTATACGTCTATGGTATCACTGTATAATTTGAAAATTCAATGCATTCTCAAATCATTTACAATATTAATATATAAGCAAGTTCACAAACTTTCAAAATTCTTTGTAGATCTTGATTGAGTTATTGAAGTCCCTGATTAAAAAAAATTATGAGTTTCAGGCAGGCAAACGATTGTGGGTCCTACTAATTTATTATGCAGTCCAGCTTTACCCGATAAAGAGCTTAATGGCATAGAAGATATCGCGTTCAATTGACGATCACAATCCCGTATCTCAAACTCAAGGTATATGCAGTAAGATCCGTGTTCCAGAACGAGACTCAAAGTTGATCTTTACTTAAATCGAGTTAGAATAGGGATAGTGCTGCATACGATAATAGCGGCATCCCTTTCTAACTCTATTTAAGTAATGATCATATTTGAGACTCGTCCTAAAATACGGGCCTAAAAGCACTACTATATATGTCTGAACTAACTGACTTTAAAGACTCAACGACCCAAAGTGAAACTTGGCCTCCGAATCAAGAGATTTCCACCGGTCTCTATCCTGCGCAACCTCTGCCCAGTTTTCAATCCCGAACTCACGCAGATCAGCATCACTATTTGTGTTTTAGTTCTTGATATTGTACTGGAAATAAAATAAAAGCATGGACTTAGTTCATATACCAAAATTTAAAGCCACACACGTAACACCCACAAATTAGAATTAAACATTAGCTTTTCCATATACCAGCGGGACCGTGGGAAGTTTCCTAATTATTATTGTGCAGCAACATTAATTTAGTTTAACATACTGCGAACATTTCCGAGCGCACAAGGGGCCGGAAGTGACGCCGCAGAGCACGTCGATGGCGCCACAAACACAGGGCGGTTTCCGGCGATCGCGCGCCATTTCCGGCGTCCGAAGCTTGACAGGGTTGTCAGTAGTATTTTCTAATTATTACTAGTAACTAGTATTGTTATGTTTTCTAAGTGGTAGATTCGGTACTGAGTCGTCTAGGTAGGTATAACCGCAGTGCCGGATATCGTCCCGTGAAATATGAGTGTTTTATAGTTCTGTGTTTCGGGATGAAGGCACTACAGTGCTAGTCAAATTACCGGGTCTAAGAGACCTAACATCTGTCGTCTCGTGTGAAGCTGAGCAGTGTTGACAGAAAATAATGACTACCTACTGTTATAGATTTCTTCAACACTGTATCTTCCATGGTCAGACGTATTCCTTATCACCTGGTGAGCGCACTGAACGTCTCGTTAAATATGACACAATCTGAAATATTTTTCGGCTTAATTTGTGCAAGCGCTCTTGCCTCTGTCGCCAAAATTTCTTCGGATCGTACATTGAGCCGTTTGAGCCGGCTTCTAGTTAGGGCCTAATAGATAGCCGTATAGTTAGGGCCTAACCAACCCTTAGCCATGCAGAGTGGGAAGGCCTGCCCCTGCAGCGCAAAGCTTTGAGTTCATTATGATGATGATATAAAAAAAAACGAGAGACTAAAAGACAAGCTGGTGGTCATATTTACCCACAGTGACAGTCACTGTTGTACTGGTAATAAACAAGGCAAAATTATTTTATACTACATTTGCAATCATTTAAAACTTCTTTATGTATTGAATTCTAAGTAATGTGTTAACTCTTCTCATTATTTGCCATTCTTTTCCTGCTGTTTATCATGTTTAATGAATGATGATGATAAAACGAGATCAATACTGGTTCTAGACCATCAATTTGAAATAAAAGAAAGAGCAAAAAAAGAACAAACTTGCACAGAATGCTACAAACTAATCTGGTACATCGAAGAATCAGCTCTGATTTCACATAACTGAAAATTTTAAGTCTTCGTTTAAGTTTTAACTCACTAAGATATTTTCATGTTCTTTTATGTCAAAAATAATGTGTATGCTACATTAAAGTATTATAACATATTTAATCTATAACTGCGTATTTTTACAAATGATGGCGTCATAATTATGATACATTGTTACCTTATCTTATTGAATAAAAAAGAACTAACTGCAAAGACTCATCATCTTTGCGCCAACCCTACGTCGCCTTCACTCCATGGAGACAAACGTCTCTGACGTATTACAGGATGCAACGGCAAATTCCACTGGGGAATTTTAATTGAATCCAACATCGATTAGAATCGAAATTTACGCCGAATTATCTTGCCTCCCAAAGCGTCAATAATAATCTTTTAGAAATAGTTTAATATCTTTATAACAGAAACCGTGGCAGATTAGTATTGATTTCTGACCGACCACAATCTTTCCATGGATGCCATAAAAATAGCTTATGGGCAAAATATCCAGCAAAGAATAATTATAAATAAATATCCCCTGACTTTCACACATCGCCATCTAGCCCCAAACTAATCATCACCAGTATCAGCCTGTAATATGGACACTAAACAATAGATAAACGTTTTTTGTAAATACATACATATTACACTTAGAAAACACCCAGACCAATATAAACAGATAAGTTAATGACTACAAATGTTTGTACCGCCTAGGAATCGAACTCGGAACCCTTGGTGTAATAGCCGCCGTCTCCACTATTACACCAGAATAGTAACTTAGCCTCGATTTCTACTCACGCGTCGTCCTAATACAATCTGCATGGGATTCCAGTTAATCAGTACCAAAAGTCTAGTAATCTCATGAAGCAAAGAGACAATGTTAACAAATGACCAATAAAGCACCGAGCCTAAACAGTGCCGTTAGAAGTCGCCCCTCGTTTTGCTACCAATGTTGCCTCCTCAGTTTTAGAAAAAGAGCTTTTTGAGACATCCAAAAGGGCTAGAAAGGGATAGATTGAGCGTCAAAAGATTTTCTGTCCTAATAATGCTGTAATAATCATGTCATGAAGCCGTTTTTTTTTGCTCGTCTAAAAAAAACGTGATCATGACCGATGAAATAGCAAAAAAGTACTTGTCAGCATGTCAAAAACTTCATATTTGCAAACATTAAGACAGTGAAAAAGACCTAGCTAGACTGTTCTTTTCGGGCTAAATCGTTAAAAAAAGGAGTTCACCTATACTAAAAAGTGCTATATCTAGCTACAAAAGGGCTAGGGTGGCAACACTTTTTGCGATCTCTTTACTCACTGCAGAAGCGATTAGTGGTAATGTGATGGGATTGCGTTTGGTATGCACGTGACTACCGGCAATATCCTCTTGATCACATGAACGTATGTAAAAGCAACTAATGTTAATTTTGTGCGTTTTTATTAGTCTACATATAAGCTCAATAACGTCCCCACCGAGGGGCACGAGCCTTCCCGTGGCACGGGCCTTAGTCGTCCACGAAGGCCCAGTGCAGACTGACCGAATTCACGTACAACCTTTGAGTTAATTCATAGGCGATCCACGATCTGATTTTATTAGTGGTTAGAAAGAAAGAAAAGAAGTAGTAGTTTTTATACCTTCTCATTATTATCAGCCTAAAACGGCCTACTCCAGGGCACTGGATTGCACAACACAGCCATGGGGAGATTGGGCTGCAACCCAACATTGCGAATTGGTGGTGGTAACAATCACCATCATAAGATTGTAGCCGGGAACAAGAGCCTAACTTGCCCTTATCACGAAATCAACTTTCATAACTGTACCTAAATGTTTTCTTTCTTTCTTTCATAACTCACACTACCTTTGTTCTTTATCTTTCTCCCTTACTCAAGCCTCAATTTCTTTATTGCCATGATATATGCAACCACTGTTTAATCTATACAACCTGTTACCTTCCTACCGGGAGGGCTGTGGTTCAAATCCCGCCACAATTTTCGAGATGCTTTGTACGTTATCCGACGCTCATACGGTGAAAGAAAACATCGTGAGAAAACCTGCACACGCCTGCGAAGAGTTTCAAAGGTTGTGCGTGAAGTCGTCCAACCCGCACTGGGCCCGCGTGGACGACTAAGGCCTAAACATCCTCACGGGTAGGCGTAACAGGTCGATATCTAACATTGAAATAAATTCTCACTTAGACAACTCAGTATTCAGCCAGCCAACTGTATAAAAAACTTTACTAAACAGCAAACATATAACAACTTCAAGGAAACAACTGTTGAACATTACACGATCCAAATCAGGAAACACAATCGTACTTTTACCCTAAGGGATCCAGTAAGCACAAAATGATTTAGTTGAGTAAGCGTCGTAGATGCGAATCAGGGTTGCCATTGTAACGGGAGACCCTTTTAGCAGATTGTTCCAGAACAAGTTCTTTTGAAGGAATTATAAGGAGTCGCAACGTGGCTTTTATTTGAAACAAAGGAAATCAATTTGCTACCTCTCAGACCGGCCGTGCATCTGTCGGAATGGGCAAGTATTTTTTTTTGTTAGGAAAATTGTTGTCGTTTATGAAAGAAGGTAATTATACTTCTTTTAATACACCTTTGTAATTATTTCTTAGGTAGGAAAACAAGCAGGCAGTTAAATGATTGGCTGATGATTGTTGTGGGGGTTGGTATGAACCCATAAAAGTAAGAATGATAAGAAGATCAGTAATACGCTGTGATATCCGCTCAACTGTTGCGAATCGAATGAAAAGAAAATCTTTTGTCCGTTGTGTCCTGGAGATGCATTAACAGACAAATTTACGCAGTATTCATATGATTTCACGAAAACAAATTGTAAATAATTTTATAAAAACCGTAATGACCGAAATGTTTGCGTTCCATTTATAACCGAAAATACAACCCTTAGCCGGGTTAAGTGGGGCCAACATTTAACACATGAGGCCACATTACCCGAACCGCAAATTGATTCGAACAGTTTTCGGGCACAATTGGAAAGTAAATCCAAAAGCGAACGGGTAGAACAGTCCGATCGCCGCGATAGTGGCCAACTTTATGTGGCGTCTGTGTAAAGTGTGGGACATACGGATGTCGTGGATAGCCGACGACTTGGCGAGCATATTGTTCGCCAACGCTAAAGTTTCAGCATCATCAGCCTATATCAGCCCACCGTAGTTCACAGGCCTCCCCGATTAGGACTGCTATGCGGAGATTGGGTCGTAAATCACCACGTGGGCCCAATGCTGATTGGTGAGTGTTAACGACTACCACTAGACTACAGCGGCAGTTCTTTCATATAATTAACATCAATGAAGTGTTTTTAGTTAGAAATGATATAGTAATACTGTTAGCACTCCCAATGTAGCGACGTCATCAAAGTCATTATGTCTGAATCACATGAATAGACTGATAAAAAAATGATAACGTGCTATTGAGGGGACGAAAACCTTCACGCACAACCTTTAAGTTTCTTCACCACCATCTTCTCATTATAACTATGTTCTCACCGAAAAGCACGAGCCCATCCATAAGGGTGTATAGGCCTTAGTCGTCCATGCGAGCCCAGTGCGGATTGGCCGACTTCACGCAAAACCTTTGAGTGTCTTCGCAGGTTTGCGGAGGGTACCTCACGATGTTTTCTTCACAATAAGAGCGTCGGCTAACGTTCGAAAATTCGAAAACACATTGGCAGGTGGTGGGATTCGAATCTGCACCCTCTAGATCGGAAGGTAACAGTCTACACCATTGAGCCACCGACGCTCTATTTAAGTACTTATGCATATAAGTAAACTTGAGTGTTTTTGAGACATTTACATTCAACTTCAACAATGGATTTGATAGCAATGATCAATCTCCGATTTGGCTGAAAACTCTATTATTAAGCACAGAAAAAACAACAATGCACTAAAAAGTCATCCATCAAGCGATATGCAAAATCCGTTCACCGTTAAAAAAGCTATCCACATTCCTTGGCCAAACATAAAATATTGAAAAAAATGTCACTTCAAAAACAACACCCCGTCGCCGTAACGTTTGTCAAAACATTTGCCCGTGTGTCCACCGGATATAACTTCGCCACTAGCCGCCAACTGTTATTTTCACAGAGGCTGACTTTTAGACAATAAAGCAATTTGGTTTGCAGTGTTCCACCGGCGTTTGTATAGCCACATGTGAAAAAATACCGAATAGATAAAAGTTTTCGAGACCTGTTTCCCTACGCACTTATCAGGACTGCTTTTTGTAGTTTTTAACGAGCATGCGAGCGGATTGTTTTAGTGTTGGCAGTAGATGTTTTTGTTTAAGTCCGCCAATTTTACCACCTTTATGGCACCTTAACTTAACCTTTATATCCATGGCAGTCTACTGGTGGACTTAAGACTACTCTAGTATAGAATAAAGAAGTGTTTTGCCATAATGGAACGACTCATATTGTGGTGAAATGGTTGAGACCAAATGACATAGTCATCCGAAGATTTTTCGGCAGAGCCTTTTTTTTCCCTGAGCCGACGTAAGTTCTATCAACTACTATCTCACTCTTCA